>JAHHZJ010001247.1:0-26434 GCA_021437245.1 Aegilops speltoides | reverse complement strand
TGTCTATATAAACCGGAGGGTTTTAGTCCGTGGGACAACAACCATTACAACAATCATACCATAGGTTAGCTTCTAGGGTTTAGCCTCCTTGATCTCGTGGTAGATCCACTCTTGTACTACCCATATCATCAATATCAATCAAGCAGGGAGTAGGGTTTTACCTCCATCGAGAGGGCCCAAACCTGGGTAAAAACATCGTGTCCCTTGTCTCTGTTACCATCCGCCTAGACGCACAGGTTAAGAACCCCTACCGAGATCCGCCGGTTTTGACACCGACATTTGTGCTTTCATTGAGAGTTCCTACGTGTAAATCACCGATAGGCTTGATGGCTTCTTCAATCAACAACAACATGATCTGGGTGAGACTTTTCCCTCCGGATAGATCTTAGTATTGGCTGACCCAAGCTCTTGGGCCAATTCACTTGGCCATCTGGAAGATCGAAGCTACGCCCAGCCATCGGTCAGATTTGGAAGCCTAAACTTCACGGCGGATATCGCGAGACTTGATCTTGATGGATCAAAGCCGCGATCGATCGTGCCGCACCGTCACGATGGGCATTATCTAACTCGCCACGGACGGTACCTTGAGGTCGCTACGAATCCTTCGACCCATAGTTCGAGCTGATCGCGCAGATCGAGGCGGGTGGCTGGACACCGCCTCGGGAGCTGCAACTTCCACGGCGATGGAGCCGAACACTGACCTCGTCCCTTATAAAGCTCGTGACTCCGAGGTGCCGAACTCTCTTCCGGACTCCGACCTCCTGCACCCCTGCCAATCGAATCCGATTGGGCGCCGATCATGGAGTTCACCGCTGCGGACATCTTTCAGCACTCACCCTTTGGTGACATCCTAAATTCGCTAAAGCATCTCTCGCTATCCGAAGAGCCTCGGCGGACTACGGCGGGATGGTTGGGATGAGGACGACGAAGAAATTCAAAGCCCACCCACCACCCACTTTGTAGCAAGCCTTCGGCGATCTAACCGACATGCTAGACTACGACTCAAGACATCGACGGTATGGGCGATGATGCGGAGACGATCAGAACCAGCGCCACAGCCTTTGAAGACCACCTCGTCATACGACATATACATGGTGGACACCCCAAAAGATGGGGGCGGCGAAGAAGCAATGAGGCAGATTCCTTAAAGAAACAGCCCAAGCGCCGACGTCGTGGCGCCGCTCTAAATCCCGCCACGGCAAGAATGGAGAATCCGCACGGAGACAATAACACCCGAAAGTGCGAAGACAACCCCTCCGGCAAGATTCAGCGCGGAGGATGCGTAGCAAGCCCTCACGAGAGGCGGCGGGGCGAAGAGGTCGAGGATGATAATTACATACCTCCCTCCCGAGACGAGGCAAGCCTCGACGACGATGAATCGTCATGCCCGAGGATCCCATCGAACAAGAGTGTTTCAAACGCAGGCTAATGGCCACAAAGAATAGCCTAAAGAAAAGCAGCAGCAGCTTCAAGCTGATCAAGACCTCTTTGGCCGACAGATGGACCGAGGTCCTCGCGTCAAAGAGTATGAACTCGAACGCCCCAAAAGCTAACCAAAACGCAAGTTGCTCCCCGACTAGAGGAGGAAGCATACAAACCTTCATCACCAGCGCAATGTCGGGCGAGACCGACCACCTCGTGGTCGCGAGGAGAGGCATCTAGGCCCTCCACGGGACCGCACTCGCGACCGCTCAAAAAGCACGGTTACGGGGAACGCGCCGGACTTGCGGATATATTGGAGGACAAGGCAAGACAATCCAGATCTATCTATGGATCACGTGGGCGCCCACGTCCCATGACGAATACCGTCGCGCGGATACAACAACTCGCCGGGTCAACACAGCAGCATAACGCTCTGTTGAGCTACGTCGTGATATTGCTCAATATAGGCGCCAAGACACCCACTATGCTTCACGATCAAGTAATGGATCATCAAATCCTGAAGGGTTTAAACCCACAACATTGAATCCTACGATGGCACAACAGGCCCCGGTTTGGATCGAGGATTATCTCCTTCATATCCATATGGCCCGCGCGACGCATCTCCACACCATCAAATATCTCCCACTCAAGCTTAAAGGACCAGCTCGGCATTGGCTTAACAGCACGCCCGCAGTCAATTGGGTGTTGGGAGGACCTCAGAAGCCGCATTCTCGACAACTTCCAGGCGCATATATGCGACACCACCGCCGATGCCGATGACCTAATTTAGCGGCGATTTAATCGGCGGATAATTACGGACATGGTTCTTAACAAAGAAAAATCAAATCGCCGATCGTCGGGATGCAGAGGCCCTCGCAGCCTTCAAACATAACATCCGCGACGAGTGGTTGGCCCGCACCTAGGACAGAAAAGCGAAATCCATGGCAGCCCTCACATCACTCATGACCCGCTTCGCGCGGGAGAGGATAGCTGGCTAGCTCGCAGCAACAACCTCAAAGAAAAATCTTGGCAGTCCGGATACTAAGGACCACAATGGCAGGTCGCGTCAAAACAAAAAACAACGCCAGCGTTAACGGCGACAACAATGAGGATACGGGCGATCAACGCCGGATTACGAGGCTCTAAACCCGTCGGCGAAGAAGCCATTCAAAAGAACCACTCCGGATCCGTCCCAATTTGGACCGAATATCGACCGCTTCTTGCGGATACATGGCACCCGAAAACCAGCTAACCACACCAACAGAGATTGTTGGGTATTCAAGCAGGCGAAGTTAATTGTCAAAACAATGACAAGGGGCTGCACAACGATGATGAGGAAGAGACCCGCCGCCGAACAATGAGAGGATGAAGGGCTTCCCACAAGTGCGGACGGTAAACATGATATACGCAACCCATATACCCAAGAGGGAGCGGAAGGCGTGATCGAGGGACGTATATGCGATGGAGCGATTGCTCAAGTTCAATCCATGGTCCTCTTGCCCGATCACTTTTGATCGAAGAGACCATCCGACCAATATCCTCCATGGCGGATTCGCCGCATTGGTTTTAGACCCAATCGCCGATGGATTTCACCTCACGAGTCCTCACGATGGGCGGCGGCAGAGCCTGAACCTGCTTTATCGATATCGGTCGCAAGATGGGCATAGACCCTCAAGGATTAAACCTACAAAGACGACCTTTAAAGGCGCCATACCGAGTGTTGAGGCCAATTGTGCAGGCTCACCACACCGAAGTGGTCTTGGATCCCGGATAATTTCCGAGCGGGGAGTTAATCTTCGACATAGTCCTGCTCCGCATGGCTATCACGCTCGCTTCGGACGAACCGCTGCTTCAGAAAGTTCAGCGCGATGCCGCATTATGCATACCTCAAGCTCAAAATGCGGGCCCTCGTGGAGTCATCACGGTCAATGAATATGAACGCTCCCTCCGAACGGAGGAACACATAGCTGCTCGCGGCGAAGTATAGAGCAGCCTTTAAGGCAATTTCGAGTCCGGCCGTTAAGCGACCGGACACGCCAAACGCACCGGAGCAACATCAATCAAGACCACCCGGCACGTTCCGAGCACGCGTAGCAATGCGGCCCCAACCCCAGCCCTCGCATGATTGCAAGACCAGCTCTCCGCGTACATTATTACGCTCTGGAGATACCATGGGCATAGGGGGAGGGGCACGACCACAATAGGCCCAGAGTGCGGCTAAACCACACCAGGGGCTCCTAAGTGTGTCGCTCTTTTCATTTTTATTTTTTCCTTCTTTTTATACACAGGACTCCGTTCACCAGAGGCCCTGTCCGGCAGCGAACCTGCCGAACTCACGATGCAACAGCCAGGGAGGGACAAAGGTTGCGGCGAACACTTAGGTGGTCTCCATTACGAGCATTACATTTGTTAAATACATGAGTCCGCAGCCCACCCCTGGAGGGGGACATGCTTAATTAGTCCAATCCCTTGCTTACCACACTATTTGTATCGCTCTGCACTAATAGCATAATTTCTTGAATAAACAATGCAGCACTTTTTGCCTATAATTGCATTACTTTACATATATGTTCATTAATAACATCTTGCACCCGTATATTTTGGTGCGGCCGAATACACGGGGGCTTATGTTCCCCGTGATTATGGTGTGATAAGTCCAACACTTTCACAAGTGCGGCACCCGAACTTATAGCATTATATGAATCGGCTCCAAATCATGTCTTGGGTCAATAGTTGGGTTTGCGGCTCCCATGTTTTGGTACCTTACGTTCGATTACATCGGCTAAGGTAGCCTGGGAGAACCACTGCGATTGCGCCTTTGAGCTGGGCGGCGCCTCGATGAAAGCTAAAATTATTTGTCATGATAAGGCGGAGACGATCGCTGTTCGAGAGGTCTTTTCGAGTCCCTAAAGACTTATGCCGCTTGACGAAGAACCGGATAATGTCCGGCCAAGGCGTGGATAGCACCCGAACTCGGTCTTCCGAATACTAGGGGCTTCACGAAATTTAAAATTATAAAATTCTATGGCTAAGTGAGAGTGTTCAAGCATTATAAGTCCGGTTGCCTTGTTACGTTGTGTTGGCGCCTCCTAGATGGACCCAAAATGGGAACAAGAGTGCTCAAGTTTATCCCGAACACCCCAGCACTCGTGGCATGGGGCTGAAGCCGACGACTTGCCATCTCTCGATTTAATAAGCGGCCGCCTGAAGGTAATATTTTAAATCAATAAGCGTTGCTTAGCGCATATGAACAAAGTTTTCAGCGCGCGAGGATAACACATTGCGAGTTTACTCAATAATTACATCTCTGGGCACTCATCCGCAATCTTGCGGGCACCCTTGAGACAGTCTTATAGTACATCTCGGGCGTCGATACTCCTTGCCCGCCGGGGGCGCGTCGATGATAAGCCTCTCCGCATCCAGCCTGCCCCAATGCACCTTTTGCGCTGGCAAGGGCACGACGGCACCTTCAATACTGGTGGGCGCAGTGACTTCCACCCGAGGCACGCATCCACCAGCCGCGAGCCGAGGCGAAGTAGCTCCCAAGCATGGCCTCTCCGGCCCACACCGGACTATGAGGCCCTTCATGGCCTGCTCGGCTACCTTGGAGTTCGACCAGCTGCTTCATTTGGTCGCTAGAAACACACTGGATGTCCGCCTCACAGCGTCTTGAGACCAGAAAACCTTCTCCATTGAGCTCCCCTCCTCGGCTCGGTAGAATGCGGCGGCATTAGACACACTGCGAGGCAGATCTGCAAACGCCCCTGGAGAGCTCCGAATTCGGGTAAGTAACAGGTAGTTTACTTTAACATGCTTGCTTTGCATGAAAAATGCCTTACCCGCCGCTATTTTCTTCACCGCCTCAATCTCCTGGAGGGCCTTATGGGCCTCGGCCTTAGCGGCTTTGGCACTTTCAAGAGCCGAGGCAAGCTCGGACTCTCGAGTCTTCGAGTCACGCTCCAAACTCTCATGCTTTTCCATGAGAGCCTGGAGCTCTTGCCGCACCTACGCCACCCGCACCTCCTGCTTCTCTCGCTCCATCCGTTCGCATGACGCATTGCATTGACGCGGACCTGCCCTCCTTGAGGTTGCCACCTCGTTAAGTGGCCCCTGCAGTACCCACGTTATCCTTGTTATTTCTATTGCAACCAAAATCCTTTTCTGTAAGGTATACATTTAAAAGTGGTGTTACGCACCTTCTTTATCCTCGAGCTGCTTCTTGGCAAAGCCGAGCTCTTGCTTGGACCACTCGAGGTCCTGCTTCAAAGCACCGACCTCCGCAGTCAGTGCGGCAGAGGTCAGCAGCGCAGCCTGCAAACCCATATTGACATAATTCTTAGCACTCCTGCTTATATCTTTTCTTTAGATCCTCAATCTGGTTTTTCTTTCCGAACACCGAACCGAGCATCAGGGGCTACTGTCTATGCGGTATTACATTACATATTTTTAACTTCTTACCTCAAAGCACATTAGAAGGCTACTCTAGGCTTCGTCGGCCCGCTCTGGCGAGCTGAACCTTTCTCGAATCACCACACTCATGATAGTGTGGTGTTCTTCCTGATGGAAGCGCCTTTGGCGCCTCCACCAGTTGTCCGGCGCCTCGGTTGGGCGGAGGCCGCCCGGTGTCCGGTCTTGCCCTTCTTGCGAAGGGCGCGCTGCCGAACTCCGGAACCACTACGGGTTCCGGCGTGGAAATCCGGGCGCAAAGTCAGGAGGCTGCCTTGTGGCGCCTCCGGAGCCTCCTCTGATGGGTCCCTTTGAGGATCCCACTCGGCGTCCTCGGCGTCGCGAGGGGTGGAGGCGATCGAGATGGAATCTACATCCGGCGGAGCCAGCGACCCGCTTCGATGAAGCGGGAGAGATCATCATCGGCCGGACTGTAGGCGTGTGCGGCATTAGAAGGACACTATGTGACACAAAGATAAATTATAACTCATTGAGAATCCGGATACTTACGATCTTGTCGAGGCCTCTGGCCCTTGCGGGCCACTCTTCGTCATAACGTTGGCGTTGGCGAGCTGTCGAGGAATAGTCCTTCCCCTCTTGGACCCTTGGCCTCCCCTGTTGGGGAAGCCTTCCTCTTCCTCTCTCCTTCCCTGCAGGAGAGAGTCCTCGTTCTCCTCCTCGTCTTGGGAGGAGTCCGCCTTGAGCCATCGGACGATGAGTCCGATATCACTGGCGCCGAACTTCTTCGAGTTCCGTGGCCTTCTTTCTTGGCCTTCTTCTCGGCACCACATAGAGTCTGCGGGACCAGCAACCCATTAGCGGACGTCCGCTGGGTCTTGAGGAAGGGAGCCGACAGTACCTGTCCGGGCGTCCTCTCGCCAGTCCTTTCAAAGGCATTGGGAGTTTTAGATCCCACATAGAGTCAAACTATGAAAAAAATAAATGTCCCATAGAGGATAACAAAGCTTACCTCGCCCGGCAGCTGGTGCTTGAATCCGCGGTCTTCCGTCGCGGATCGCGGGGCTTCTCCGCCCTTGAACAGCACCCTCCAGCGGCCGTGCGTCATGTCGAAGAGCCGCTCAAGGCCTAGTGTTGTGCGGATCGAACTCCCACAAATTAAAAGCCCGTTGTTGGCAAGGGAGAATCCGGCGGGACGAGCATGACTCGGATCACATTGACAAGCCTAAGCTTCTTGTTCACCAAGGTGCGGAGGCAGGGGTGGAGTCTGTCGGCTCCTCTGAACTACCCCATAGCAAGCCCTTCTCTTTCCGGAGGTGAGCTGCATAGGGATACCAGATCTGAACTTCGGGGCCGCCCCATTTAGGGTCAGCGCGGCTCGGTGATATAGAACCACCCGATTGCCACCCTTGGCGGACTCCACGAAGGCCCCTTCAAGCCAGATGACGTTGGGCATCTTTCCCAACATGGCGCCTCCGCACTCCGCTTGGCGCCCTTCACCACCTTCGGCTTGACATTGAAGGTCTTGAGCCACAAGCCGAAGTGGGGCTGGATCTGAGGAAGGCCTCGCACCTGACGATAAACGCTGAGATGTTGAGGATGAAGTTTGGCGCCCGGTCGTGGAAGTCCAGGCCGTAATAGTACATGAGCCCCGGACAAAGGGATGCAGCGGGAAGCCCGGACATGGAGGAAGTGGGGAAGAATCGACCCTCTCATGGGGCTCAGGGTTGGGGATGAGCTGCCCTTGTCGGGCGGCCGGTCTTGTGATGTCGCCGGAAAGGTATCCGCGCTGCGACTTTGCGATGTGCTCCTCCGTAGCGGAGGAGGCCAACCATTGCCTCCGCTCCGGACATGGTCGGAGAAGGTCGAGACGAGATGTGCGGACTTGGGCGTTGGATTTTGAGTCTTGCCGGAGATGGATAACCAAAGGAGGAAGAAGGCGTGGGTAAAAGGTGGATCCTTATCCTTATATATGGGCGACGAAAACTATCGTCCCCACCGTACAGTAAAACTTGCTTATCTCCCAAGCGCCACTATCAATGGCGCGGTTGGGTTACTCACGTCCGTATTGATGAGAATCCCGGAATAAGGGGAACACGATCTCTGCTTTGACAAGACGTGCCAAGGAAACCGCTTCGCTAAACGCGCTAAGGTGGTATAATGAAAAAAAATCCAGTAAAGGCTTGGTGGTGGTATGACGTCATGCCACAAAAAACGTCAGCAGATTGAACTTGTGTACATATTATTCTCTCTACGGTGGTATGTGGAATTTATTTTGCAGAGCCGGACACTATCCTAGCGTTCACAATCTTCTACGAATTATTCGGAGGAGGAACCCGCCTTTCAATGTCGAACATTATGCGCGCGGACTCATCGTCATTGAAAAGCCCGGTTCAGGCTCTTGAGGAGTCTGGACTAGGGGTGTCCGGATAGCGGACTATCATCATCGGCGGACTCCAAGACTATGAAGATACAAGATTGAAGACTCCGTCCGTGTGGGATGGGACTTTCCTTGGCGTGGAAGACAAGCTTGGCGATCTGGATATGTAGATCTCCTACCATTGTAACCGACTACTGTGTAACCCTAGCCCTCCCGGTGTCTATATAAACCGGAGGGTTTTAGTCAAATAGGACAACAACCATTACAACAATCATACCATAGGCAAGCTTCTAGGGTTTAGCCTCCTTGATCTCGTGGTAGATCCACTCTTGTACTACCCATATCATCAATATCAATCAAGCGGGAGTAGGGTTTTACCTCCATCGAGAGGGCCCAACCTAGGTAAAACATCGTGTCCCTTGTCTCTGTTACCATCCGCCTAGGCGCACAGTTTGGGACCCCCTACCGAGATCCACGGTTTTGACACCGACACACGCCGCTAAGTGTGCTCCATATAGATAGTGGCCCTGAGACTCGGTTTGCCCGCCTAGGCGTAAGCGGGGATCATAGACCAATAATTGCTTTGTGAATACCGCGGAGTAACGTAGGTCGATGGCCGACCATCATCCGTTGAAGTTGCCGAACTAACAAGGCAGATTGGATCGATTGATGCCGATATCACGCTGGTGAATGAGCGGCTGCACAAATCACAGGGTATGTGCCCTGCCTTCCCTTGTATAGGAAAATATGAAGGTGGCATGATATTAATGTAATATGTTTGAATTGCGAGATGGTGTTCTTTGCCGTGGAGGCCCCGAGGCGGAACTTGCTCAAGCCAAGGAACAAGCTCGGGTGAGCAATGCGGCTGCCCTAAAGGCGGCCGAGGAATTGAGGGCGAACAGGCTGCTCATCGCCAGGCGAGGAAAAGATAGCGAAATGGCTGTTGAGTTAAAAATGCCAGCGATCCGTATGAGCTCCTTAAAAGGAGCATGAGGATAATCGGCCGACTGAACAAGGCACTTAATGCCACCAAGGATCTACGGACCGAGCTCGAGGTGCGCGGAGGAGCTTCAACAGTAGGTAAAATCGCGGTGGGGCTCCTATTCTTCTTTGAAAAGTTTTTCGATCAATCGCTCCTGGATGGGCCATTTGGAGTCCTGTGGGACGATATCTTGATTTGGCGAAAACGGCTGGTGGCCTCTGAGTTCTTCAAAGATCAAGGTGATAAGGAAGTGGAGAAGCTTTTCAGGTCGCAATTCAATGCTCCCACTCGCCTCATGCCATTAAGTGACAAGATGGCTCTTTGTCTGGGAGCTTCACAGGCTGTCCGGGCTTGCAATGCGGTCTATAATAGACCATCTTTGGCCAAAGGGGCCTAAGCCGGACGATTACTTTGCCTTTGTGCAACAATTCCTTGGGGCCGTGCCTGGATCGATGCCATGAGAAGGTCGGCGTGCATAGAGGGTGCGGATGGATCTTGCCAGCGTTAAAGCCTATTAGGCGAATATGGAGGCCACCATTATAGCGACCCGGGATCGGCGGGGGGCAATATCCGGCGAGCACTAGTTGGCGCGAGTCACGAAGGTGCCCGCCTAATAAGGCGGAGTGCTCGAAGAATGTCTTGATCGAATGATGAATTGAATCATTGTAAAAACAATGTTTATTTTGATTATGAGGCTATATTTATACTTGTTTGCTGAAAATATGATTGTGTCCCACAATGCGGCCGTTTATATATATATGTATATATAAATATGTAATCAAAAGTTAGCGATCGTTGGCTTCAGCCCCCACGCATACAATGCGGGGGTGTTTGCGAAAAATATGCTTAACCACACTTGATCCAACGTCTTGGTCCATTAAAGAGGTGATCGCACGTCGAACTAGGCAACCGGACTATATAGCTATAACACTTTCGCTTAGCCATGGGAGTCTAACGTTGGCGCTACTATGTAGCCCCTGGTACCTTTCGCGTGCATCCGAATACGGGTGCGTATGTACATGACCGGGAAATGGCCCTTCGTTAATGCGGAGGAATCCTAAAGATTCGGTCGGTCTTCGAGTGGTTGAATAGTCTCTCATTGCATCATAATGATCAGTTTTGGCTTTCTCTCTTGAGGTGTTACGTCAGGAATAACCAGGGCACTGTCGCGATAGTTCTCCTTTGGCCACCTTAGCCGATAATATGAGAACATAAAGCGGCAAACCCAGAACAAACAAACCCAACATTTCACCAAAGACATAATTCGAGCTGATGCATATAAGGACAAACTCGTGGCCTTGAACACTCCGAAGGTATTCGGACTTGATAACAGATGTCGGGCTCAAGAATGCCCATTCATTATAAACCCTGTGTTTACAGGTACGTGCGTTAATCTGTCGTGGCGAAATGCCAAAAACGGCAGTATCCTCTATGGGTATGGAACCCATGGGATGGTTAAACAACAAGAGGCAATAGAAAAGGTTTACACAGGGGCTTAATCTAAAAAGAAACCTGCTGAACGGGGCCCTGCTTCACGTCTGCGCCTTTGTCTCTGTTGTGCCGTATCCTGGAAGGGTATCGCGCGAACGTTGTCTGTGGAAAAAGAAAACTCATAGGAGAGTACAATGTAAATATGCGATGGATGGTAAAACTGTAAGATGTTGGCCTGCCAATAAGGTTGTGCCAAGTGTGGGGCTTTATTAAATATTTATAGCCCCGGTATCCGCTATGGGATTGCATATACGGTGCCACAGTTCGACTGGGCTACTGGACTCGCCTAACCGTGTCGTGGTCTTAACGAATAGTCATGTTTTTTATATTGGAGGCGCTTATGGTCCGGCCGCTAGAACCGTCAGCGTGTTCTCTGCGCATGAAAGCGCTCTGTTATTCCGCTAATGGTGATGGCGCCACGTGGACCGGCATCTTGTGTAAGGTAGCCATAGTGCGGCAATGTGTTGAAGCGAAGGTCGTTCTTCCAAGCAATGCGTGATAGTCGCTTTGGAAGGGTGCGATGATGAAGAGTAGTTCTCGCTTGCAGGTTGCTCAAAGCCGAATGTTACCTCCAGTATGACGGAGCCCCTGCTATAGGTTTCAACGCCTGGTATCACTCCTTCAAAGGTGGTGTTGCTTGGACTAATTCTGGATGGGTCTATCCCCATCCTGCGGACAGTGTCCTCATATATTAGATTGAGACTGCTGCCGCCGTCCATGAGGACGTGGGTGAGATGGTATCCATCGATTTATTGGGTCGAGCACCAAGGCCTCTGATCCTTCGCGCCGAATACTAGTTCGGCCGTCCGAGCGGTCGAAGGTGATTGGATAAAACATCCAGTAGTTAGGTGTAGATGCGATGGGCTCCATATCGCTTTTCGTCTCTATCGCAGCAGCGTTAAATGCCTTCTCATGGATGTACAAGTCACGTGGATCATGTTCACTGTTTTAACCTCTGGCGGGAATTTTTTCTGTCCCCCAGTGTTCGGCTGGCGAGGTTCATCCTTGTTTTCACTTGGTGTGTCCTTTCCCTTGTGTTTGGCATTTAGTTTGTCGGCCTGCTTGAAGACCTAGCACTCTGTGTGCGTGTCGTTCGCAGGTTTGTCCGGGGTGCCATGAATTTGGCACAGTCTGTCCAGGACTCTGTTCAGACCAGACGGTCCCTCTTTGCTGCCTTTAAACGGCTTCTTTTGCTGATCAGGCCGAGAGCCCCTGAATCCGGCATTAACCATTGTGTTGTCCGGGCTCTCTTCCTTGTTTAGGCGTTTATTTTTATTACGCCGTGGCCTCCCGTTGCCATCTCTTATTTCGGAGTCGAAGTCAAGCACGTCGGTTAAATCATCAACCGTGGCTATGAAGTGGGTGGTGGGTGGGTAACGAATTTCTTCGTCGCCTGCTTCCTATTTGAGCCAGACATAGTTCGGCCTGGAATTTTCTGTCAAAGAGAGAGTTTTTAATGAATTCAGCATGTCGCCAAAGGGCGAGTGCCGGAAGATATCCACGACGGTGAATTCCATTACCGGAGCCCAACCAGGCTCGGCGGGCTCGGGGGCGCGCAGATGGGAACCAACATCCGGATCACGAATCCGGGGTCAGAAATCCTGAGGACACCTCGGAGGTGAGACCCGTGTTTGGCTCCATCGCCGATGAATGTGCGGCCTGCAGGGCGAGGTCCACCCCTTCGTCCTTAGGCAATGCAACTTGCTCGAGGTTTAGATCTCGAGCTTTGTCCGATAGCAGGTTTAAGCCGTGCTCGTCGTGACTGTTCGGTGCTCCTGGCGCAGGCCCAAATCCATTGAAGATCAAGTCTCTGCGAATATTAGCTATGTAGTTCAAGTTTACGAACCTAACACGGTGGCGGGCGTAGCCATCGATCACTCGAGATGGCCAAGTGAATTGGCCCAGCGATGTGAAGCCGCCGAACCACGAAGATCTGTCCGAGGAGAAAAGTGTCCCCACTGGACCGTGTTGTTGATGATTGAAGGCGCCATCGAGGCCCCACGGTGATGACAGGAGGAACTCTCAATGAAAGCACCAATGTCGATTGTCAAAACCGGCGGATCTCGGTAGGGGTCCCGATCGTGCAAGTCAAGGCTAATGGTAACGAGGAAGCAAGGGACACGAGATGTTTACCGAGTTTGGGCCCTCTCGATGGAGGTAAACCCTACTTCTGCTTGATTAATATTGAAGATATGGGTAGTACAAGAGTAGATCTACCACGAGATCGTAGAGGCTAAACCCTAGAAGCTAGCCTGATGGTATGATTGTAATTGTGATTGGCCTTCTAAGGACCAACCTCTCAGGTTTATATAGACACCGGAGAGGGTTAGGGTTTACATGGAGTCGGTTACAAGGAAGGAAACACAATATCCGGATCGCCAAGCTTGTCCTCCACGCAAAGGAGAGTCCCATCTGGACACGGGCCGAAGTCTTGAGTCTTGTATCTTCACGCTTGTATAGTTCGGACGTTGTACACAGTCCGGCTGTCCGGATACCCCCTAATCCAGGACTCCCTCAATTGACAACCCCTTTATTCGTTGGTTGCGAGGTTGTTGTTTGTTTGTGTAGGTACATGAGACTTTGAGGCCTCCTCTTTGGATTGATCGTTGGTTCTCAAAATCTGAGGGAAATACTTACGCTACTATTGCTGCATCACCCTTTCCTCTTCAAGGAAAACCAACATAAGCTAAAGACATAGCAAGAAGGATTTACAGAATGCCGTTGCGAGGGAGGTCTTCGCTCAAGTCAAGACATACCAAGTACCCATCACAAACTCATCTCCCTCGCATTACATTATTTGCCATTTGCCTCTCGTTTTCCTCTCCCCCACTTCACCCTTGCCGTTTTATTCGCCCTCTCTTTCCCAATCTCTCTCTCTTTAAGCTTGCCTTTTTGTTTGCTTGTGTGTAGGATTGCTTGTCATGATGGCGCAAGATAATACCAAATTGTGTGACTTTTTAAGTACCAATAATAATGATTACCTTAGTACTCCGGTTGCTCCTCTTAATGATGTTGAGTCTTGTGAAATCAATGTTGCTTTGTTGAATCTTGTTATGAAAGATCAATTCTCCGGCCTTCCTAGTGAAGATCTTGCTACCCATCTAAACAACTTTGTTGATTTGTGTGCGATGCAAAAGAAGAAAGATACGGATAATGATAATCTTAAATTGAAGTTATTTCCGTTTTCACTTAGAGATCGTGCTAAAATTTGGTTTTCGTCTTTGCCTAAGAATAGTATTGATTCATGGAATAAGTGCAAAGATGCTTTTATTTCTAAGTATTTTCCTCCCGCTAAGATCATCTCTTAGGAACGATATTATGAATTTTAAACAACTCGATCATGAGCATGTTGCCCAATCTTAGGAAAGAATGAAATTAATGATTCTCAATTGCCCTACTCATGGTTTGAACTTATGGATGATCATACAAAAAATTTATGCCAGATTGGATTTTGCTTCTAGAAATCATTTAGATTCGGCCGCGGGAGGCACTTTTATGGAAATCACCTTAGGAGAAGCTACTAAACTCCTTGATAACATTATGGCTAATTATTCTCAATGGCACACCGAAAGATCTACTAGTAAAAAAGTGCATGCTATATAAGAAATTAATGTTTTGAGTGGAAAGATGGAGATAATTTATGAAATTGTTTTCTACTAAGAGTGCTCCTATTGATCCCAATGATATGCCTTTGTCTACTTTGACTGAGAATAATAATGAATCTATGGATGTAAATTGTGTTGGTAGGAATAATTTTGGTAACAATGCTTATAGAGGAAACTTTAATCTTAGACCGTTCCCTAGTAATTCCTCTAATAATTATGGTAATTCCTACAACAACTCTTATGGAAATTTTAATAAATTTCCCTCTGATTTTGAGAATAGTGTTAAAGATTTTATGATCTCTCAAAAGAATTTTAATGCCTTGATTGAAGAAAAATTGCTTAAATTTGATGATTTTGCTAGGAACATTGATAGACTTTCGCTTGATGTTGATTCTTTGAAACTTATATCTACTTCTCCTAAGCATGATATCAATGAGTCTTTCAAAGCCATGAGAATTTCCATTGATGAGTGCAAAGAAAGAACCGCTAGGTTGCGTGCTAAGAAAGATTGCTTTGTAAAAGCGTGTTCTTCTAGTTTCCATGAAAATAATGATGAAGATCTAAAGTTATTGATGAGTCCCTATTAAATCCTTGTTTTTCAATATGAACTTTTATCATGATGGGACTGGAGATGAGTCAACTTTAGTTAAAAGGCGTCCCAATGATTCGAGTTCTTAGATCTTGATGCTAAATTTGGTAAAAGTGGGATTGGAGAGGTCAAGACTTTAAATAGCATTGAACCCACTATATTGGATTTCAAGGAATTTAATTATGATAATTGTTCTTTAATAGATTGTATTTCCTTGTTGCAATCTGTATTTGAATTCTCCTCATGCTTATAGTCAAAATAAAGCTTTTACCAAACATATTGTTGATGCCTTGATGCAATCTTATGATGGAAAACTTAATTTGGAAGTTTCTATACCTAGAAAACTTTATGATGAGTGGGAACCTACTATAAAGATTAAAATTAAAGATCATGAGTGTTATGCTTTATGTGATTTGGGTTCTAGTGTTTCGATGATTCTGAAAACTTTATGTGATATTCTAGGTTTCCATGATTTTGATGATTGCTCCTTAAATTTGCACCTTGCGGATTCCACCATTAAGAAACCTATGGGAAGGATCAATGATGTTCTTATTGTTCCAAATAGGAATTATGTGCCCGTAGATTTTATTATTCTTGACATAGATTGCAATCTTTCTTGTCCTATTATTCTTGGTTGACCTTTCCTTAGAACGATTGGTGCAATTATTGATATGAAGGAAGGGAATATTAGATTCCAATTTCCATTAAGGAAAGGCACGGAACACTTTCCAAGAAATAAATTTAAATTACCTTATGAATCTATCGTGCGAGCTACTTATGAATTGAGTGCCAAAGATGGCACTACTTAGATCTATCCTCGCTTTTATGCCTAGCGAGGGGCGTTAAACGATAGCGCTAGTTCGGAGGCAACCCAATTTTATTTTTGTTTCTTACCTTTTGCTTCTGTTTAGTAATAAATATTTCATCTAGCTTCTGTTTATATGTGCTTTCGTGTTTTAATTAGTGTTTGTGCCAAGTAGAACCTATAGGATAACCTATGGTGATAGTTAATTTGATTCTGCTGAAAAACAGAAACTTTGGACGCACGAAAATAATTTTAGTAATTCACATAAATGTGATTTTGCATTGATTCTTTTTTATGTAGATCAATAGACAAATTTTCCAGGACTTCCGATTTTGGTAGGAGTTTTAGAGTTCCAGAAGTATTCGAGGTTACAGATTGCTCACAGACTGTTCTGTTTTTGGCAGATTCTGTTTTTAGTGTGTTGTTTGCTTATTTTGATGCATCTATGGCTAGTATCAAGGGGTATGAACCATAGAGAAGTTGGAATACAGTAGGTTTAACACCAATATAAATAAATAATGAGTTCATTACAGTACCTTATGTGGTGGTTTTCTTTCTTGCACTAACGAGCTTATGAGATTTCTGTTGAGTTTTGTGTTGTGAAGTTTTCAAGTTTTGGGTAAAGATTTGATGGACTATGGAATAAGGAGTGGCAAGAGCCTAAGCTTGGGGATGCCGTGGCACCCCAAGATATTCAAGGATAACCAAAAGCCTAAGCTTGGGGATGCCCCGGAAGGCATCCCCTCTTTCGTCTTCGTCTATCGGTAACTTTACTTGGAGCTATATTTTTATTCGCCACATGATATGTGTTTTGCTTGGAGCATCTTGTTGTAAGTGCATCAAGTGCCCTTAGTGATTTTGGTGTGAAGACTTATAGGTTAAGGGAGTGATGCATTTGTGAGTGTACACAGGTCTATAAGTCTATGAGGAGTTGATATTCTGAGAGAAAATCGACCCCTAAAAATGAAGTTCTTCAATGAAGACTTTGGACTTGAAGACTTTAAGAAGACTTTGAAAGTGAAGAAATTGGTGTGACCTTGAAGACTTGGTATTCATTTGAGGAACATGAAGCGTGAAGACTTTTGTTTTCGTAGTTTCATTTTCTCTTTCTTGAGTCATAGGAAACACTGTCTTTGTTAAAGGGGTCGAGGAAATACTAAGGAAAAATTTCCATGTGATGCTCAACTCAAAATCCTACACCTACCAATCCCTTGAGTGAAGCCATTGGAAATCTCATCTGAGTTCGAGTCATATTCTTGATGATAGAGGCGAAGTTCTTACGGTCCACGAGAATTTGTTCGACCGAGAGTTAGGAATTCGCCAGATCTTGGATTGCCTACGATGAGAACATGATAGCCACGAGGAATTTGAGACTGAAATATTCCGACCATTGTTGTGTTATGTGCCAGTTGTCCCAAAATATCTCGCCCACCAAGCGGTCATATCAGCACAAGGGCATTTATGTATTATCATGTCGGGCTGCTCCCTAGGCTATAAATAGCCGCCCTACAACCACTAGCTGGTTGGCTGCTCAGAGAAACCGACACTTGTCATTTGAGAGCATCCCATCCTCAAGGGACTTTGGCGAAAATCGTCAAGTGAGGAAAACCCAAACCCAACACCTACAAACCCAAAGTGATTGAGCATCACTAAAGAGATTGATCTGCGTGGATCTAGCAGCTGTTTCCTTTGAAGATTGTGCTTCTTCAGACGGTTAGGCGTCAAGTTCTAGAAACATCAAGAGGAATTGTGGATCGCCGAGTGACCGAGTTTGTGAAGGTTGGAAGTCACTGAAGACTTACCACAGTGATTGGGCGAGTCATGTGACCTTAGCTCAAGGAGAATACGGTGAGGACTGTGTGTCCGGAATTTGGGTGTCCTCGAGTTTAAATACTCAGCCGCTCCAACCGGTGTACAACTAAGACAACAGTTGGAACTGGTCTACCAAATCATTGTCTTCACCGAAACTTCTTGGTTCTATTTCCTCAACTCTTTCATTTTCTCATTTATGTTGTTGTGTGCTTGTTCATATCTGTTTGAAGACTTTGGTGAAGACTTTCTCAATTTCCTCGGTTCAATTTCTTGATCTGTCAGTCCTCTTTACGTGTTATCTGTGTTTACGCTTTACATACTCTTAGCTTGTCTTCATTCCATTATGATGACCATGCGTGTGTTCTGTTATGTTTACATTTGAGTACTTATTCCGCTACTAGTAGTTCTTCATTTAGGAATTTCCTCACTGGCAAATTCCTCAGTGAAGAATTCATAAAAATCGCCTATTCACCCCCCCCCCCTCTAGTCGATATAACGCGCTTTCAATTGGTATCGAGCAAGGTACCCCTTGTTCTATGTGATTTTAGTTTAACGCTTTGGAGTTTTAGCTATATCGACCCTTGGTATGATCAAAGTCTCTCTTGGGTGTCCTACCTTCGATGGAACGGACTACCCCTACTGGAAGAATAAGATGCAAATGCATCTTGAGGAAATTGATAACGATCTATGGTATGTTTGGGAAAATAGTGTTCCCTCAGTCACACCTTCTCTGAACGCTACTGATGTGAAGAGATTCAAGCAACTCTATTCTCAGCGAAGAATACCATATGTGGCCATCTGAGCAAGGAGAGTATGGAAGAGTGAGTGCTTTGGAAGCTGTTAAGCTTATACCGGGATAGGCTGTCCAAAGTGAATGAAGGAGTCTCAACTCAACGTGACTCTCGTGTTGGCGTTCTTCGTAATCTCTTCAACCGCTTCAAAAGACTCGACAATGAAAATGTTCAACCAAACCTTGATCGCCTCACGACATCTCAAATGAGTTTCAAGCGCTTGGCGCGACATCACCGACCATGAGGTGGTGAAGAAATTCTTGAGATCGCTCGATTCTTCATTTGATACTCTGGCACCAATGATTCAAGAGCATCTTGACTACAAGTCACTTGATCCGCTAATATCCTCGAAAGGCTAAATACTCATGAGTTCGACTTTTTGAAGAGATCTCTATGGTTCGAGCTATGGTAGATCACATGCTTTGAAGGCCAAGGCAGTCTCTAAGTCTGAAGATGAGGACTCTGCTAGCAGCCTTGGTGACCCTGAAGAACTGAGCCAGGAACTAGCATTGCTTGTGAAGAAATTTCAGAAATTCTCAAGACATGGTCGCTTTGGAAGACCCTCAAGGAGCAATGATTCCTCATCCAGTGACTACAAGAAGAGGCTATGCCACAAATGCAAGAAACCTAGTCACTACATCGATGATTGTCCTCAGTGGGATAAGGAATCAAAGAAGAAGAAGTACAAGGATTACAGTTCTGGTGACGCAAATAAGAAGAAGAAATCTTCATAGTCTTCATCATCAAAATCCTCGAAGTCTTCATCTCACAAGAAGAGCAGCTCCAAGAAGGCTCGGGCATTCATTGGCAAGGAAATGGACTCTGAGGCTGAATCTGAGGAACATGAGGACGAGGAGGCATCGAGGAGTTTGAGTGCAGTGTGGCGAGCCTAGCTCTCGCTCTGCATTCATCGCCAAGTCTATCTTCAAGCTGCGAAGAAAATGGCTTCACCAACAAAGGTGATGAAGGCAATGATGACTACGCTCCCACCTATTGCTTCATGGCAAAGGGTTCCAAGGTAACTAAATCGCCTCCTCGACTCTAGTGAGGATGGATCGATGAAAACCTCAAGCCCACTACTCTAAACTTGCTAAAATTCTTGTGAAACAAAAAAGGCCTTTGAAAAGGTTCAAAATATGCTAGATAAAAGTGATGATATGTTGGGTGAAGAAATGGATCGCACTAAAACCTTGACTGAAAATCTTGAGACTTGATCCAAGTTTGACAACCTTCAAGGTCATCATAACACTCTCTTATCGATCACGAGAAGCTTTCTTATGAATTTCTTCAAAAGCAAGATCTTGAAAAGCTAAGAGTGGATTATGAAGATCTTGAAGAGAGCATGATTCATTACTTGCTCAACAAATCAGCACTACTCGAGAAAAATTTGTTCCTCCATGTGAAGTGCATTGAACACAGAAGCTGCTAATTCTTCACACAGAATGTTCAAATGCTTCTAATGCTGCAAATTCTTGAACTATCTCTCATCACTAATTCCTCATCGAGGACAATGCAAGTATCCTTGATGATCACGAGGCTGAAGGAATTGTACATGACAAGCATGTACAAAAGCCTCAAAAGGGTATCGGACTCTTTGTGATGTGCTCAAAAGAGATCCTCAACGAAACCCTAGGAAAGAGGGTATTGCCTTTGAGAGGAAACTCAATGCTTGATGGAACATATTGGAAGCTTTGGCGGTACCCCAAAACCTCATGGGTTCTTTGCAAGGGACCTCGATTGATCCATCCAACTTATTTGGCTTTACATGTGAATCTCCTCATTCTTACGATGAGTCATTTGACTCAACTATAAACTGTTCAAAAATCGAGAATGGTGAAGTATTTGCTAGATATGTTGGCACTAGCTGCGGGAATGGTTCCCCTATGAAGAAAATCTAGGTTCCCAAAAGTTTCCTTGAAAGTCTTGGTGAATGTCCTCATGACACCACCTGAAGAATAGAACTCCATATCAAATTCTTCATATGAACCAAATTCTTCATATGGATCCAAGTCCTCCTCTGAACCAGTTTCCTCACATGGATCAAACTCCTCAAAAGGATCAAAGTCCTCATATGATCATCATTGTGCTAACCCCTACATTTTAGCGAGGGTAGGAAAAGGGCTATGAATATGAGCATTATTCCTCAAATCATTATGTTAATAAGTCCTCAAAGAATTTCTCTGCTTATTCATATGCTTACCTAACCCCTCTTATGTGAAACAAAGTGGGTGGCGTCTATGCCACCTTTCTCATATGGTGCTCACAGGTGATGAATTCTTTACCCCTTGAGATGTGGGTGGTGAAGAAAAGAACTAATCTCTTTTGCAGGGTCAGGTCTCGGGCGTGCTCAAAGCGTCTGAAAAATTTCTTGGAGACTGAGCGATTGCACGATAGGGCCTTGAGCTAATCATGATGAAATGAATTTTCATTTCACCGTCCTTATCTTTTATTTGTTCTATTGCTCAAAAAATTGATCTGATGATATTGATGTCATATTCTTCATTACGATGAAGTATCACGAGTTAAATAAGTTGCACTAATTCATCTGCGGGATGATCAACCCAAAGCCAATGAGTGGCTCCTCGATAGTGGATGTACAAATCACATGACTAGTGACAAGAATCTGTTGATGGATGCACCTTTATCACCATCACATCGGAAGCATATCATCTTCTTGACAAAGGAAAGAGTCGGTATTGGGTCTTGGTAAGGTTGCGATCTCAAAGGATATACACATGGACAAAGTCATGCTTGTCAGAATCCTTAGGATACAACCTCATATGCATCTCAATGCTTTGTGATCTTGATATGGTTGTTGTCATTGGCAAATATCGTTGTGTTGTGATCATGGAAGTGACAATTCCAAAGTCTTGAAGGCTTTATGAGAGGAGACTTGTACATTGTTGATTTCTCTCTGAGGACCACAACCGTGTATGCTTACTTGCAAAAAGCTTGTAGAAGGCTGGCTATGGCATCGATGACTTGGTCATCTTGGCATGAGGAATCTGCACACGCTTGCGAAGAAGAAGCATGTCATTGGCATTGAGAATGTCAAATTCCTCAAGGATCACTTATGCGAACTGTGAAGCTGGAAAGATCACAATGGCGGGGCATCCAGTGAAGACTATCATGACTACCACTCGACCATTTGAATTGCTTCACATGGATCTCTTGGTCCTAATCATTATTCTGCTTTGTTACAAATGATACATCTCTATATGGCTTTGTTATTGTTGATGATTATTCTCGTTACACATGGGTACATTGTCACTTACAAACATGAGGTGCGGAAGTCTTCAAGCGATTTTCCTCGAGGGCTTCAACCAACTTCGATTGTGAAGATCAAGCACATAAGAAGTGACAATGGGATTGAGTTCAAGAATTCGGTCTTGATGACTATCTTGATGAACTTGGTATTACTCATGAGTTATCTTCTCCTTATAATCCTTAGTAGAATGGGCGTCGTGGAGCGCAAGAACGAGAACTCTTCTTTGAGATGGCTCACGCTATGCTTGATGAATACAAGGCGCCTCGTTGTTTTACGGATTGAGGCAATTGATCTGCTACCATCATCAAGAGTATATCTTCACAAATTCTTCAAGAAAACTGCCTATGAACTCCTCATGACAAGAAACCCAGCGTGAGTTACTTCAAAGTCTTGATTGCTAAATGTTGGATTAGAGATCCTCATCACACTTCTAAATTTGCGGAAAGCACATGAGGTTTCATGCTTGGTTACGGAAAGGACTACTTACACTACAAAAGTCTTCAACAACGTTCTTCACAAGGTTGTTGAAGCTGTAGATGTCTTGATTCGATGAAACTAATGGCTCGCAAAGAGAGCACCTACCTGTGATAGATGAACCACACTTTGAAGATTCCATCAAATTCAAGGCTCTTGAGGATATCATACCCGGTGAAGAATCTGCTGAAGAATTCATTCGAGCGTGATGAATGTCGAGTTGGCGCTTTTGAAAATGGTCTTGAGGAAAATGCTCTGAAGAAAATGCGGATCAAATTCCTCGAGAAAACCCGCTCATCCTCGGATTGCAAAGGAAGTGCAAATCAAGAAGATCATCGGCGACATTGAAGCACCGAGTCCTCTCACACGCTCAAAATCTTCACATTTGTCTAAATTTTGTGGGCACTTTGCTTTGTCTCTATCACGAGCCCACTAAGGTAGATGAAGCATTTACGGAGCTGAGTGGATTCAAGCTATGCAAGAAGAATTACATCGATTCGAGCTCAACAGCGTCTGGAAGCTGGTCAAATGTCTAGATCCTCGCAAGCACAACATTATTGGCACAAAGTGGATCTACCGCAACAAGCAAGATGAAAATGGCCTTGTGGTGAGGAATAAGAGCACGCACTTGTAGCTCAAGGCTACACACAGGTTGAAGGAATTGACTTGATGAAACTTTTGCACTGTTGCTAGACTTGAGGCTATTCGCATATTACTTGCTTATGCTAACCATCATGATATTATCTTACAACAAATGGAAGTGAAAAGTGCATTCCTCAATGGTAAGCTTGAGGAAGAAGTATATGTTGCTCAACCCCGGTTTGAAGATCCAAAGAATCGACAAAGTCTTCAAGCTCAACAAGGCCTGTATGGCCTCAAGCAAGCCCCTCGGCGTGGTATGATAGTTTGAAGGAATTCCTCATGAAGAAAGGCTTCAAACCGGTTCACTCGACCCAACTCTTTTCACTAAGTCCTATGATGATGAATTGTTTGTGTGCCAAATATATGTTGATGATATCATTTTGGGCATGTCTTGACCAACGATATAGTGATGAATTTGCCTATATGATGAGTGAAGAATATAAAATGTCTATGATGGGAGAATTGAAATTCTTTTTAGGTCTTCAAATTCGTCAACAGCGCAATGGGATATTCATATCTCAGGAGAAATACCTCAAGCACGTATTGAGGAAATTCGGCATGCAAGATTGCAAAGGGGTCAAAATTCCAATGCCCACAAATGGCCATCTATGCACTAATGAAAATGGTAAAGACTTCGATCAAAAGGTATACCGCTCCATGATTGGCTCTTTATTGTACCTATGTGCATCTAGGCGGATATTATGCTTAGTGTTTGCATGTGTGCCCGATTTCAAAGCTACACAAAGGAATCACACCATAAAGGTGTGAAGCATATTCTTGATACTTATCTCACACACCAACACTTGGATTATGGTATCCCAAGGGCTCTTCGTTTGATCTCATTGGATATTCAGACTCGACTATCTTTGGTGATCGTGTGGCCGCAAGTCAACATCGGGCACATGTCATTTCCTCGGACGATCCTTGATGCATTGGTCTTGAAGAGGCAGAACTGCGTATCACTCTCCCTTTGCAAGTTGAGTACATTGTTGCTGGATCGTGTTGTGCTCAACTACTATGGATGAAGCAAACACTCAAGGACTATGGCGTCAGCGTGAAGAATGTGCCTCTCTCTTTGTGACAATGAGAGTGCTATCAAGATTGCTCATAACCGGATTCAGCACTTTCGAAGACAAAGCACATCCAGATTCGTCATCATTTTCTTCGTTATGCTAGTTGGGTGATTATCAATTCAAGAATACTTGTGTTGAAGTTTGTGATTCCCTAGAGCATGCGTATGGTGAACCGCTTTGTGATGAAGTCGAGACACAATTTTATTTATTGATTGTCTTCCTTATGAGTGGCGGTCGAGGACGAGCGATGGTGTTTCCTACCAATCTACCCCCTAGGAGCATGCATAGTACTTTGTTTTCAAAGGCTTGTAGATTTTTGCAATAAGTATATAAGTTCTTTATGACTAATGTTGAGTCCATGGATTATCGCCTCTCACCATTCCACCATTGCTAGCCTCTCTTGTGCTTGAACTTTCGCCGGCATTACATACACCCACCATATACCTTCCTCAAAACAGCCACCATACCTACCTATTATGGCATTTCCATAGCCATTCCGAGATATATTGCCATGCAACTTTCCACCGTTCGTTTATATGACACGCATCATCATTGTCATATTGCTCTTTGCATGATCATGTAGTTGACATCATATTTTGGCAAGGACACCTTCATAATTTTCATACATGTCACTCTTTGATTCATTGCATATCCCATACACCACGGAGGCATTCATATAGAGTCATATCTTGTTCTAAGTATCGAGTTGTAATCTTGAGTTGTAAGTAAATAAAAGTGTGATGATCTTCATTATTAGAGCATTGTCCTAGTGAGGAAAGGATGATGGAGACTATGATTCCCCACAAGTCGGGATGAGACTTGGACTTTAAAAAAGAGAAAGGCCAAAAAAAAAAAGAAAGGCCAAATAAAAAATGAGAGAAAAGAGAGAAGGGACAATGCTACTATCCTTTTTACCACACTTGTGCTTCAAAGTAGCACCATGATCTTCATGATAGAGAGTCTCCTATGATGTCACTTTCATATACTAGTGGGAATTTTTCATTATAGAACTTGGCTTGTATATTCCAATGATGGGCTTTCTCAAAATGCCCTCGGTCTTCGTGAGCAAGCGAGTTGGATGCACACCCACTTAGTTTCTTTTGTTGAGCTTTCATACATTTATCCCTACTCACTCACATTGATATCTATTAATGGGCATCTCCATAGCCCGTTGATACGCTTAGTTGATGTGAGACTATCTTCTCCCTTTTTGTCTTCTCCACAACTACCATTCTATTCCACATATAGTGCTATGTCCATGGCTCACGCTCATGTATTGCATGAAAGTTGAAAAAGTTTGAGATTACTAAAGTATGAAACAATTGCTTGGCTTATTATCGGGGTTGTGCATGAGTAAATACTTTATGTGATGAAGATAGAGCAACAAAGTGAGACTATATGATTTTGTAGGGATAACTTTCTTTAGCCATGTTATTTTGAGAAGACATGATTGCTTTGATTAGTATGCTTGAAGTATTACTATTTCTTATGTCAATATGAACTTTTATTTTGAATCATTTGGATCTGAACATTCATGCCACAATAAAGAAGATTACATTAGGAATTATGCTAGGTAGCATTCCACATCAAAAATTATGTTTTTATCATTTACCTACGCGATGACGAGCAGGATTTAAGCTTGGGGATGCTTGATACGTCTCCAACGTATCTATAATTTTTGATTATTCCATGCTATTATATTACCCGTTTTGGATGTTTATGGGCTTTAATTTACACTTTTATATCATTTTTGGGACTAACCTACTAACCGGAGGCCCAACCCGAATTGCTGTTTTTTTGCCTATTTCAGTGTTTCGAAGAAAAGGAATATCAAACGGAGTCCAAACAGGATGAAACCTTGGGAGCGATCTTTTTGGAACAAATGCAAACCTGGAGACTTGGAGTGGATGTCAAGCAACAACAGGCGGCCACAAGGGGTGCCTGCGCCCACCTTGGGGTGGCGCGTCCCCCCACCCTCGTCGCCCTCGAGCGTCCAATCGATCTACTTCTTCCTCCTATATATACACCATTACCACTGAAGGAACAGATCACACTAAAACCTAATTCCACCACCGCAACCTTCAGATCCATGAGATCCCATCTTGGAGCCTTCGACACTCCGTTGGAGGGGGAATTGACCAGAGAGGGCCTCTACATCATCTCCAAGGCCCTTCCAGATGAGTTGTGAGTAGTTTACCCCCACAGACCTTCGAGTCCATAGTTATTAGCTAGATGGCTTCTTCTCTTTTTGATTCTCGATACAAAGTTCTCCTCAATCTTCTTGGAGATCTATTCGATGTAACTCTTTTTGCGTTGTGTTTGTCGAGATCCAGATGAAATGTGGGTTTATGATCAAGTTTATCTATGAAATATTTGAATCTCCTCTGAATTATTTTATGTGATTAAGTTATCTTTGCAAGTCTCTTGAATTATCAGTTTGGTTTGGCTCTCTTGATCTTTCTTGCAATGGGAGAAGTGCTTAGCTTTGGGATCAATCTTGGTGTCCTTTCCGTGTGGCGAGGCGGACAAAACACGTATTATATTGTTGCCATCGAGGATAAAAGATGGGGTTTATATCATATTGCATGAGTTTATCCTCTACATCATCTCATCTTTCTTAATCGTTACTCTGTTCTTTATGAACTTAATACTCTAGATCTTGAGCATCGAGTTCGATGTGTGGAGTAATAGTAATC
>JAHHZJ010001246.1:0-24714 GCA_021437245.1 Aegilops speltoides | reverse complement strand
CTTACCATGTGTGTTTGAGCATGTTCTAGTGATTTCTGGAGTTAGCTCAGTGTTCATGTTTTGTTATGCTTTACCTGTACTTCATGGCCATGTCTTTTGTTATTATGTTGGGGTGTTGTAGCATGTTGTTTTGATGCTTGCAATATGCCTAGTTGCTGTTTTGGACAGATTGTTGCTATGACTTGTATAGAGTATGTGTTGCACCGTTGCTCCGTTTTGAGTGTGCTCTATATGATACTTGCTTGATTTTGCATGAAGTTTCATATTATCATGTTGCATCCTTGTTTTGGTGTGTTTGCTTGATGTTTGTATGCATTTTGCACCAATGCCATGTTTAACTTGTTTTGCTCACATCTTCTAGGTCGTAGCTCCGAATCTAATGAACTTTATATGTAACTTGACTAGAATTTCGTGTAGATCATCTTGGTGCATCTTAACTTGCTGTTTAACAACTTGAACATAAGGTTTATTCAGTTCTGGACCAATTTTGGAAATATGCATATGAGGACTTACCGGGATTGTTATATGTTGTTCCGGCCTCATTTAAACTTGCCTTGATGTGTTGTTCTTGTTTGCATCATCTCTTGCCATGAGTAGCTTCTTGTAGCTTTGTCATGCATCATGCTTGTTGTGCATCATGTCTTGTCTATGTGTGGTGTGTTTACCATGTTGTGTGCTTCTTTTTCGATAGTTCCTGCTTTCGCTGCGATCGTGAGGATTCGCTCGCTCACGTGTGGTTCGCCTTCGTGGCTTCATCTTCTTCACGGACTCGTTCTTCTTCCTTGCGGGATTTCGTGCAAGATGACCGCTACCTCGATCTCACTACTATCATTGCTATGCTAGTTGCTTCGCTCTATCGCTATGTCAGGTTACCTATCATTTGCTCTTCAAGCCTCCCAAATGCCATGAACCTCTAACCTTGACACCCTTCCTAGCAAACCGTTGTTTGGCTATGTTACCGCTTTGCTCACTCGCTCTTATAGCGTGCCATAGTTGCGTGAAGTTGAAGATTTCTCCATGGTGGATGTGATTATGGTTGGGATATCACAATATCTCTTATTTAATTAATGCATCTATATACTTGGTAAAGGGTGGAAGGCTCGGCCTTATGCCCGGTGTTTTGTTCCACTCTTGCCGCCTCTAGTTTCCGCACATATCGGTGTTATGTTCCCGAATTTTATGCTCCTAACGCTGGTCGGGTGATTTATGGGACCCCTTGACAGTTCGCTTTGAATAAACTCCTCCAAAGAAGGCCCAACCTTGGTTTTACCATTTGCCTCACCACCACCTACCTTTCCCTTGGGAGTAATTAACCCAAGGGTCATCTTTATTATAGCCCCCGGCCAATGCTTGTCTAAGTGTTGGTCCCAACCAGAGCCACTTGCGCCACCTCTGGGAAACTCGAGGTCCTGGTTTTAGTTGTACGTAGTGTTCATCCGGTGTTGCCTCGAGAACGAGATATGTGCAGCTCCCATCGGGATGTCGGCGATCGGGCGGTCTTGTTGGTCTTGCTTTACCATTGTCGAAATGTCTTGTAAACCGATTCCGAGACCGATCGGTCTTCCCGGAGAAGGAATATCCTTCGTTGATCGCGAGAGCTTATCATGGGCTGTTGGGACACCCCAGCAGGTATAAACTTTCGAGAGCCTGCCCGCGTTATGTGGCGATGGGAATTTGTTAATGTCCGGTTGTAGATAACTTGACACCAGATCCGAATTAAAACGCATCAACCGTGTGTGTAGCCATGATGGTCTCTTCTCGGCGGAGTCCGGGAAGTGAACATGGTCTTTGGGTTATGTTTGACGAAGTAGGAGTTCGTGATCACCTCTTGATCATTGCTAGCTTCACGACTGCCTTTTGTTTCTCTTCTCGCCTCATTTATGTATGTTAGCCACCATACTTGCTTAGTCGCTGCTGCAACCTCACCACTTTACCCCTTCCTTTCCCATTAAGCTTTGCTAGTCTTGATACCCATGGTAATGGGATTGCTAAGTCCTCGTGGTTTCACAGATTACTACAACAACAATTGCAGTGTACAGGTTATGCGATGATTATGACGCGAGAGCGATGTTTGCTTGTTTGGAGTTCTTCTTCTCGCTTTTCTTTGATCAAGGGATAGGTTCCGTGTCGGCAGCCTGGCTAGCGGTGGTGGATGTCGCTTGAGCTTGTTGTGTTTCATCCGTAGTCGGATGTTGCTCTTATGAAATATTATGTTGTATTTGTGTGGCATTGTATGCCTTATGTATGTATCCCCATCTATTATGTAATGTTGATGTAATGATATCCACCTTGCAAAGCGCTTCAATATGCGGTCTATCCTTGGTGGGACCTTCGAGTTCCTTTTGGATAGGGTCGCATATTGGGCGTGATGTTGGTATCGAGCCTCGACCGACCTTAGAGCCCCCCTTGTTTGATCGTAGTTCGCCGCTTGTCGAGTCTAGAAGAAAACTGATTTTCGAGTCTAGTTATATCGAGAGTAGGAATTCTTTTACTCCTCAGCCCCTTCGCCGCCTCGGTGTGGAATCTTGACGAGGTGTTTTGAATTACTCCTCTTCCCTTCAAATTTTCTTTAGGATCGCGCGTTAGTTTTCGCTCGTTGTCCATCCTCTTTTATCCTGCATTTTCGTCAAGTTGACTCGAGCCTCTTCATCGCTGTCAAGTTCAAACCTCGCTTGTCTTCTTTTCCCACCCTCCCACCCTTCTTATTCTCGAATCCGGATTCCGTAATCGAGTATCCTTCCTACTCGTGCGAAGTCTTTGCTTTCTTTCCTCAATTATTTCAACCGGTGTTTTCTCTTCAAGATATTCGTCGATTCCATTTCCAAGTTACCTTTGTTTTCCCGCCCTCCCACCCTCTTCTTCCCGGAGCCTGAATCACTTTTGAGCATCTATTTCATTCAGACGAGCCTCTTCTGCCTTCTCTCGCTTATCTCAACCGTGAATTTCGCCTCTGTGGACATTCTTCATTCTTCTGCTTGGATCAAGTGGTCTCCTTACTCATTTGCCTCTCATCATTCAATCATTCCGGAGTTCGGAAGACATCTCAGGGGATTCGTCTGTGTTCCAATTAATTCAAGGTTGTCACCTCATTCAAATATTTCAATTGTTCTGGTGCATCATCTATCTGTTCAACATCCTTTTCCAACAGTGTTATCTCTTCAGTGGGCCCTAACCCACAGGTCTTTTCCCAGGATCTTACCTGACTCTTCTAATTATTTTGGAGTTATTCCCAATTCCTTTCAAAGTGTGACGTAAGAATGGATTCCATCAGTCACATGCCTTCTCCAAGATCAATTTCAAATTCTTTTCATTGTTGGCTCAACCTCTTCGTTTTTCATTCTACCGGAGTATCTCAGTAATTTTGGTGGTGTTTCCCATCGTCATTTGAAGACCGAAGAAGAGTTTTTCCTCTAAATTCTGCCCGCTCTCTCAAGATTCGTGGGTCTAGCTTCTTTTATCCTCTCGAATTATTCCATTTGTCGATTTTTTTTCTTACCCATCCGGAGTATGTCAGGAGTTGTTTTCCATTTCTTTTCACCGGAGGCCATCGTTCCAGAAGAATTCTTTGTCCTCACATTTTAGCTACCGTTATCCAATTATCCCGCTTCGCTCAAGTGTTCTTTAATCAGCTCATGATCTCTCGTTCTTTTTTACATCTAAATCCCTCAAGCATATTTGTTCTTCTAATTCTTCCCGTGATTCATACTCTTTCATTAGTCATTTTCAATTCTCACGGTGGTTCTTTCAGATTCTTTTCCTTTTTATCATATTAGTCCATTCGTTTCTTCCAATCCTACCGTGGTTCATGAAGACCTTCTCAAGTTTATGATATGTCACTACTCAATGCTTTTCCAATAAGAATAAGTAGTATGCAAAATCCATTGCTTGCCATCAATTTAATTTGATGAAGGGTAAGCATGCAATAAATCTTATTCTTATTTTCCTCGAGTGAGTAATCCTTTCCTTTGAGTTTGTTCTTGATGAATAAATTCTAGTTCCAAGTGATCTATCTTTCTTTTCCGAGTTCAAATTTCTCGCCATCTCGTTGAACCTCCATCTAAATCATCGCAAAGCTCATCTTATTCTTTCATCCTTCAACTCTATCTAATTGTATTTTGTCACCGGAGTTCTTCATGGTGGTTCTTCATGATTCAATTCATTATTCAAGAGTTCATCAAGATTTTATTGGTGGAGTTCAAGTATCTTCTTCTCGCATCTCAAGTGCAATTAATTCTCCATATTCTTCTCAAGTGGAGTTTTGCATCTATTCGCTCTTCTCAGCTATTCTATCATTTTCGCTTGTGGTCGGTGATCACCTCATAATTTTGAGATGTTTTCCATAAGTCCACAACAAGCTTATTCTTTCCATGTTGATTTCGAGAGCCATGCCTCATGTTATGTGGCGATGGAATTTGTTAATGTCCGTTGTAGATAACTTGACACCGTGATCCTCAATTAAAACGCCTCAACTGTGGTGTGTAGCCGTGATGGTCTCTTCTCGGAGTCCGAAGTGAACACGGTCTTTGGGTTATGTTTGACGAAGTAGGAGTTCGTGATCACCTCTTGATCATTGCTAGCTTCACGACCATTCCTTTGTTTCTCTTCTCGCCTCATTTATGATGTTAGCCACCATACTTGCTTAGTCGCTGCTGCAACCTCACCACTTTACCCCTTCCTTTCCCATTGCTTTGCTAGTCTTGATACCCATGGTAATGGGATTGCTGAGTCCTCATGGCTTCACAGACACTACAACAACAAAGGTGTACAGGTTATGCGATGATTATGATGCGAGAGTGATGTTTGCTTGTTTGGAGTTCTTCTTCCGCTTCTTCTTCGATCGTGGGATAGGTTCCGTAGGCAGCCCGGCTAGCAAAGGTGGATGTCGCTTGAGCTTCGTTTGTGTTTCATCCGTAGTCGGATGTTGCTCTTATGTAATATTATGTTGTATTCGTGTGGCATTGTATGCCTTATGTATGTATCCCCATCTACTATGTAATGTTGATGTAATGATATCCACCTTGCAAAAGTGTTTCAATATGCGGGTCTATCCTTGGTGGGACCTTCGAGTTCCTTTTGGATAGGGTCGCTATTGGGGATAAAATGGTCGAAGCAAGGAGGAGCGGCGACGACGGATCGGCCTCGCCTCGGCCCCCGATAAAGTGAAGGGACACCTAAGCCTCGCATTAAATGCGCTTTGTCCCGTAATACCAGCGATAAGCTCATAGCATCAAGCAGACTTTCCACCTCCCTGTGCCATTGTGGCAGCCCTTTTCGCTTATAAAAGGAGGCCCATGGCGACCGAGAAGGATTCGCCTTTCAACCTAGCAGACCCAGAGCTAGTTTAATGTACCAAGAACACTAAATACATCTACCAAAGCAGATCGTAGGGTTTTACGATCTTTGCGTCTTAACTGCAAATCCCTTTGTGCCGCTCTACTAGTCCCGCTCTTCTCACGATCCTCGCTACCGCAATCGTAGTACGGATTCCAAGGATCCCATAGGTATCGCTTCCCACCGACAATTACCAAGCCAAACTGCTCAAGTTGAGTCTAGAAATTCTTTAGTTATGTAAGGAATTGATTGTGGATGGGAACGTAAGGCTCTTTTTTACTCCTTATACCTTATGCCCTTCTCGATCCGAAATATCCTATCCTCTCTACGGGTTAAGGAACTAGGCTTTGTCTTCTTTCGTCAGATCATGTGTTACTAAGCTATAGACTTATAAGATTGATGAGTTCAAGTTTAGTTCAGTTCCTACTATCTCCGGTATCGACAGCTGATCTCGAACCTTGATATTATGATGATCGAGTGGTTATGCCACCATTCTTGCAGGATGTCTCAAATCTTTTCGAGCATTTATAGCCGCTATGATGTCCGAGTCATCCGTGTTTCTAAATAGTCCGATGTATTTGCAAATCCCTTCTTTCTGTACCCGATGTTCCTTTGGTCCAGATTAACCACACTAATCAGTGTGTTGAGGTACTCCAATGTCTCAACATATATGTTGGAGCTATTATTATGACCCTAGGTGTCTTAGGGAGTCACCTAGTAATCTAGCCATGCTTTTTGTTCCTAGTGTGATGATTCTGGGCACCATTCTCAAAAGCATCCCGTGATGCCACTTAGTACTAGGTATTCTATTCCTGGGTTCTTGAACCCGAGATTCACTCTACTTACTTCATGTTGATAGTGTTTGCTAGTTCCTTTAGGATATTAGTAACGCTTATGTATAGTCCCTGGGTCCGTGGTATTTCCTTCTTCCAAATACTATGAACCGCTTATGGCGGAAGTTCTTTGAACCAAAAGATCACAACAAGAGTGCTCTCGATGAGTTCTCCATTCTATATTGTGACTCCGCCAGTTCTACCTTTCTGCTGGGTTATCTGGAAGAAATATGTTGAATTCGTTCGGCATGCTAATCCATGCATCCACAACTCAGAAAATCATATGTTCTTTTGAGTTGTCCCTCTTTAGTTGTTTCCTGGCCCTTATCTATCAATTGATAGTCAGGAGTGATTATGCATTCGTGTTATCGATGCCTATTATTTCTGTGGTCTGACAAGCCATTCTATTCCGGAATGACTAGGAGAAACAAACTCCAGAACCTCATCCTTATCCAGGATTGGGTCAAAGTAGTTGTACTCTGCAAATCAAAATGCCAATCCACCTTTTGTTCTGTTCCACCTTCGAGTATTACTATCTTCATATCAAGAATATCATGGAATTGCACACCACCCTATGAACTCTTGATACAGTGATACTTCCCGCCCTCATTATTCATTTCTTGGTTCCGTGTTGTCGCAACCGGAATGCCGACAAGTGAATCATGATGTGTGAAATCTATAATCCTAGAAACTCCGTTGCTTGGTAGTTAAAGGACAATAATTTCATTCTTAGCATGTTGATTCTTGAATCACCGTTCTAAGATAGATTGTCCTATCTAGTCCTTATTTTCGGTGCGCTTTTCGGTCAACGAGTTAGGATAGTGCCAATCCTTGCTTATTTGATCATATCGTCTAGCCCTGAAAAGCAAGGTTGCTCCCGAGCTTAGTAACATATTTAAGGTTCGTGATTTTCCAAATATCTTCTCGAAGGTATCACCAGGTTGTCACCTGACCGCTATGTTGAGTTCGTGATCAAGTTGATTTCTTATAAACCACCCTTCCTCCAAGAATCTGAGATGGATACCCTGAGCTAGTTGGTTAAGCTAGACAACAATTTGGAGAGTTGGAGGATAAAAGCTTGTCCCACTTAGCTCATTTCAAGGTATATCTTGTATGTGTGTGAAGAAGGATGGTATTTCCATCGATCGACCTCGTGAATGCTTAATGGACATATCATCTTATCCAATCTTTGATTAGAGTATGGGTTATTGTCAAATCAAATCGAACCAACGATGTTCAGAATGTTGTCTTACTCGTGGTTCTTCCTCGAGCATACACCGTTATATCTTTTGTTCTCGACCAATGCTAACACCTTGTTCACATAATTGTGGAATTCCATCTATATGGAAATCTCGGCGACTTGTTGTTGAGCTCATCAATAGCATTTTGTCTCCTCCATGATTTGTGTTGAACATCCGCTGTTGAGCCCATCGCCAGCATTTTCTCTCCTCCATGATTTGTATTTAACATCCACTAGTGTTGGAAACTTCTATAAGCATTATCTTCTTGTCCTGCTCATGAAGCATGTGTTGATGAAAGAAGTGACTTCTCTAATTTATGTGCATTTGATGCAAGTTGCCGCCATGAATTTGAGAAAAGTTGGTTTGCTTCCTCTAGAATCGCCCCAAGTTAGTCACGATATGTGAAGTACTCTATGGTTTGGTAGGTCAGTCAGCCCATCCTATATGTATTCCTAGCACACCAAGCCACTGGTTGACTTGTTCAAGGAGAAGAAGTTCCTTCATAATAGCTAATCCGGACTTATGTAAGGACTTCGTTATCCGCAATGATGGTTCCCCACCTGAACTCGGTAGTGTTTTATTATAAGACTACTATGTGGTCTTGCTTGTCTGGGACAGCGTGTTCACATGTTTGTAGCAGAACCAGCTCATGCTTTGGAGCTTACTACCGTAGTCCATCTACCGAGAATCTTGCAACGTCATCTCGTTGATTTGTGTTGCAAACTTTATTTTTCTTTCTAGACTTGATGAGTCTGGAATATTCTGGCACCAACCAGATCTGAATCTCAGGCAGATGTGATGGTTGGAACGTGTCCCAAGAATTATAATATTGGTCTCTCTGTAACCCGGTAACATGGATGTCGTGGCCAACGCAGCTAGTCGGAAGGCCTATTATTGTAGTATGTTGGTTGAAGAAGTTGGTCACCTCCCCATAAGGATCTCACAGGTTCTGCCTCCGTAGTTATCCCTTATGGATTCTTGAGCTTCTGAAGTCCGACCTGTTAGTTGATGTTCTAGATACCAAAGCATTTTAATAAATGGATTACACTAGCACATCAAGGAGAACATTAGAAGGGGAGTGCTAAATGTCTCTCGGTCGATCATCCAGATTTCATTCTCTTGGCCTCGCTAAGGTGAAATCTGGGAAGGTGTTGTCCTCCTTTGCATCTGCATCCTCCATCACTATTCATCATGGTAGTATGATGTGTCGCTGGATACCTGCACGGAAGTTGGTAAAACCTTAATGAATATGGAAATGCTCAAGTTCCCGAAAGCACGCCCAATCACTAGGTTATATCATTGGTATCAACTGGAATGTGCCTTCCATTTGCCGAGTTATTCTATAATCATAGTTTTATTTCCAAACTGGGTATGCCATTCTTTCGTACTCTGCCAAACGATTGTTGGTGAATTGCCTTAGGCTGGTCTAAAAGGTCTCAATGATCTCTATATCCAAAGTAATTCCTTTTGCCACTTAAGGTAATAATTCTACGAGTCACCCTCCTCTAAGATGTCTCATTATGGTATCATGGCAACTAAACTCCTCGCTACGTTGACAACCTTTCACCACCTTCTTAAGTGTGGAGTTGTTGCTCATCTAGTGAACCTTCGCTAACTCGTTTACCCATCCTCTCGATGTGTGTTTGTGTATCAACTCGAGAGATGTTACTATGTCTCCTTCTGTGAGTTGATCTTGAGTTACTCGGTCTTCGAAAAGATCGACTTAGTTCTTCCTATCATCAACATGTTGGATGAAGATCTCGAAGGCAAAGACGCCAAGATCAAGATGATGCAATGAATTACCATCCATGATAAATGCAATGGATCATGAAGACTCACACCCCATGTCCCTCTCTCATCTTACTCACGCCCCGAATCTCGGACGAGATTCTTCTTTAGTGGGGTGAGTTGTCACATCCCTAACTTCCGTATCGCTCGGTGTTTGCTTATTGCTTGCATCATGTTTAAATTTTGTTGAAAGTTGAAATGGGGATTGATCCAAACCCTAGCACCAAATGAATTCAAATAGGATCAAATAAAATCAATTTCAATGAATCCAAAATGTCCTTTGGAAAAGTTCATGATTTTTGATAAAGGTGAAAACCTCTTGCAAAATGATGCACATATTTCTAGGCCATTTCGACTCTTGAATTAAATCGTTATGTATTTGAATTTGGGCATTTAATTGCTATAACAATTATAAATGCTCAAATAATTCTGAAACTAAATGTGGGTTGTTGGAAATAATTCAACAGGTCCTCACAATTTATTTCAGGATTTTTAGATGTGGTTTAGTATTTTACTAAATAAAAGAAAACAAAGAGAAAATAGAAAACAGAAACTAAAATAGGAAAAACAGAGAGATGTATGAGCTCACTCGAGTTACCAGCAGTCCACTAGAGCCAGCCCAAAAGAGCCACCCAGCAGCCACTTCCCCGCTGCCTTCCTCCTCCTCGATGTATGACAGGGCACGTGTCGTCCGCCGATGGCCACGCCAGCAGGCCACGCCCCGCTTGTCGCTTTCTCCCCGACGCCCAGATGGCGCCACGCACCTCGCCTCTCTCACTCTCCCCGCTTCTTGCCCCTTCGTTGATCCTCTCTCGCTCCGATCATTGCTCGTTGCCGCTGCCACGCTCACAGCCCACAGCCCATCCCTTGCCCCCGGTCATGCCCCGATCTTCAGATCCTCACAGCTTTCCAAGCCAAGGAACCAAATGACAGCCTCAGATCATTGCCGCCATCTCCATCTTCGACCTTGGCACCCGAGATCACCGCAACGCTTGCCGCTGTCTGCGCCTCTCCGAGCCTCGCTGATCCGCTCCAGTGTCCGCCGTGAGCTCTCACCGCTTCTCCGCCCTTCGCCAATTATGTGCCTTAGTGCCGCCTCGCCATCACCGGCTCGCCGGCGCAAGGCCCATAGTCACCATCGCTAGCAGCCTCACTCGCTAACCCCGAGCATGCAGGCGTTCGAGCTCCCAGAGCCCCACGCCGCCGTTAGCTCGCCGCCAGCGCAGCCGCGTCTCGCGCTGTGGCGCAGAGTTCGGCCGCCGCTTGTCAGCCGGCGTTGTTCCCACCACCCCAGCCTCTCCGCCGTCCATTGGATGCGCATAAGCAAGAACTCCTCCCGCACTTCATCATGCCAAACCACCGCCTGTAGCTCGATTCGAGCATCGCCATGAGCCGTGGTCGCTGCTGCCAATCACTGGCGCGTCTAACGTGGCTACGCCATTAGTAGCTAATGACCCAGCCTAACCACCTCGAGCCACCGCCATGTGGGCCCTAGTGCCTAATCTAATTAGTTTAATTTCTCTGTTAGATTAGCACTAATCACAATGGGCCCCGCCGTCAACTTTGACTTGGCCACGCCGCCTGACTGGTCCCACATGTCACTGTAGCCGACTCTGTCATCGATTAGTGGGCCCCACTCGTCGTTTGACTGGGCCAGTGTCTGCTGACCATGCTGATGTTAGCATGACACACTCAAGATGCAAGTAAATGTTTTAGAATTTAAATAAATCTTAAAAGATTTATTATTTTCTGAAATTACCCAAAACTTCCAAAACTCATAGAAATTCAACCGTAGCTCCAAATGAAATAAGTTATATATGAAAAATGATCATAAATATCCAATCTATCCATCTATACCATTTTCATGCATGTTAGAAAAACTTATAGGTGTTGTTTAGGACAAATTATATAAATGGCATTTGAATATCCACATATGGAGTTTGAATTTGAATCTTGGATTCAAACCAACTTCATTTAACCTGTTGCTAGTTGCATTAGCTCAAACCACATCATATTGCCATGTCATGTTTATGCATCATATTGTTGCATTGTATTGATTGTGTTTTACCTCTATTGCCTGTGTTTGTCCCCTCTGAGTAGACGTTGTTCCGATGATGAGTTTGTTGACACCGATGAAGAGCTATACTATCTTCAGAAGTGTCAGGCAAGCAAAACCCCCTTGTCCATTCTGATGCAATCCCACTCTCTCGCCTCGCTTCTTTTTAATCGCATTAGGATAATAATGATGAATTTGTTACATTTTATGTAGTTGAACCCCTTTTCCTTTGCATGACCTGTCATTGCCACAGTAAATAGATGAAACCCACTAGCATGAGTAGGAGTTGTTTGAGCCCTTATGTGCCTACTCATTCATGCTTGTTTTTCATGCCTGCTATTGCTTAGAGTTGTGTTAGGTCTAATTCATCGGGGATGAATTGGAAAGTTGTGAACATGTCCTACTGTTGAGAGCTAAGTGTGTGAACACGATTTGGTAAAGGTAGCGGTGCGAGGCCATGTAGGAGTACATGGTGGCACTACAAAAAAGACACATCCGTGACATTTTGGGCCGAACGAAAAAAATTCTGTCATACTTATGACACTTCTATGACGATAATTATGACATGTCACACCCTGATTTTCATGGCACAACACTTAAGTCAATAATCATGCAAAATGTGGTTTGACAAAACTTTTGAGTGTTTTGTCTTTGCTTTGATTGAATGTTCGATCGCCGCTTGCAAGTGCTCTAGAAATCAAATAAATCCTCCAACTCCTATACTTCATCTCCGGATCCAAAACCTTTCTCAATGATCATGCCATGTGTATAGAGCAATATAGTATTTTCATACAAAATAATTTGGCCAAAAGTATTTTCAAAAATTAGTTTTTCAAAACCCCGAATTGAGGTTTGCACCGCAAGTACTTAATTTAGGCATTAAAAATCTTTATAAAAATATATTTGACTCCTATTAGATATAGGATACCAGTAAACCACAAAAATATAACTCGAAGTTATTTTACTATTTTATTTCAAAGCTTTTTCTTAAGGCCTTAAATGGTCTTTAATAGGAAAAATTATTTTACTGTTTTAAAAATATTTGACAAAAATTAGGGAAACTCAAAGGACATATATTTTCCATATATAAGAGTTTCAAAGACATGGTCATGTTCAAAATATTGGTCAAATCCCTCAAAAACCCTTTCTGGATATTTCAAGCTTTTGAAATATTTACAAAGGAAATATTCTCCAAAAATTCCAGGAAAATTCTATCATGTCACATATGACATATTAGATGATCTTGCCAAGTCTCATGACTTGGAGAACAAGGTAACATCATCAAATCCCCTCAAAACCATTTCTGTCTATTTTGAAGTTTGAGCAACTTTACATTGCCAAACATGTCCAAATGTTCTCAAACTTGGTGCACATGCTCCAATGGTCTAATAATGCATCTAGACCAAATGGCATAGGTTGGAGAAAGGGATATCTTGATCAAAGTGCCCCAAAACCCTCTCTCGACTGTAATCAAATTTGAACAACTTTGCATTACCAACTTTCTCTCCTTGACCCCAATTTTTGTGAGCATGATCACATGACCAAATGAGGCCACCACACCAAGTGGTGCATCAAGGAGAAGTGATTTGCTCAACTAAATCTACACAAGTTCATTTCTGCTAATTTCTAGGGTTTACCAAAGTTGCATTGGCAACTTTGCCCAAATGAGCTCAAAATGGGTGGAAGGCCCTAATTATGTGTGCCATTTCACCCTGTGGAGCCTCATGACAAATGGAAGTCATATTCTTGCCCAAACCTTTATCAAACACCTTCCGCATTTTGCAAAACCACTATTTTGACCCCTTCCACTATTCTTGGGAGCTCAACTTTTACCACACCCTCTCCTCGACCATCTCCTACCTCCAAAGAACTCTCCTCCTTCAATAGCTCAATTATTTGGGGTAAAACCCATCCCTTTCTCTCTGCTTACCCATGGCAACTCCTCCTCTCTCTCTCCTTTCTATATGCAATACCCCACCTAGCTCCTCGACCACTCTAGAGCATCCAAGGAAGCTCCAAGACACAAGTGGACATGCCTCGACCTTTTAAATGGCCATGCCGGCCATTTGCAGACAGCTGAGCGCCATAGCACTCCTCAAGACCAGAGCAGCCTCGCCAACCGCCTCCCCACCCTGGCCTCCCCAACAGGTCTCACGAGGTCGCCGACGTCTGGGACATGGCAAGCTGCCGCCCCTCCTAAACCTCTCTCCTCTCCCTCCACGACTCACCCGAAGGCTGTCTGGCTGACGCTGCCCACTGCACCGCGCCACACCTATTTAATCCAGCCCCGAGCTCTCTCTCGCCTCATTTGGACCCCCTCTCTCCTGCACCTCCCCGACAAGATCCCTCCTCTCGTGTTTCTAGCACCCCCATGGCCGGAATGCCGCCGCCTCCACTCGATTCGAGCAATGCCGAGCTCACCTCCTCCCTTTCCTCCACACGAGAATCCCTCGGGTCTCAAGAAACCTCCCCACCTCCTCGAACTGTCATGAGGATGCTCGAACGCCGAGAGCCATGGATGGCCGACGACCTCCCCGCCATCTCAAAGCTGCGGTCACCTCGCCCTCCGGCGGCCGTGACCTATGCCGAGGATGCGCCATTCCGCTGAGCTCGCCCCATAGGCGTGAGCGTCATGGAGACGGCCGGAGCGCCAAGAATCGCCGGATGAGCGCCGCCGAGCCCAACCTCGCCTGCTCCCGCCTCGACGAGAGGAAGAAGATTACCTGCCAGGGCGGGCCCCACCTCCTCTGGGCCCTACATGTCACCCGCAGAGAGCGCTGACTGACCGACCGACGTGGATAAGTGGAACGGCTTCCTCCGAGCCGCTCGCTCGAGCAAAGGCGCATTCCACGGAGTGCACCATCGACGCCACCGGGCACACCGCTGGTCGATACCACTGGGCCGCCCACGGTCTATCTCGGGCGCCATGTGCGCAGGATAAGGTTGCCTTATTCACTTTTTTTTTCTTTTTCCTGTCAACTTCTAAAATCCATAAACAAATCAAATCAGCTCCAAATTTGACGATTCAAATTTCTAGTATCTCATAAAATCATGATCTATCTCATGGTGCAAATTGCACATTTTTCCAGAAACTTTTTCTTCACAAACATTTATCAAATCTTGTTTTTCCATTTCTGTGATGAACTTTAGAAAATCACAGAAGGCTCATAATTGATCCAAATGCCATGATTCAAATTCCTAGATGCATCTAAGTTCATAACTTAGTTTATGAACATTTTTATTAATACTTTCTGTGCCCACAAAATAATGAGCCATTTCTTCATATTTGACAACTTTGCAAATTCATAGGAAAATCATCTCAACTCCAAATCCAAAGGAAACCAATTCCTAGATGCTTCTAAAATCATCCTTGTTAAATGGGTGCCTTTGCTCATTTTCCAAAAATATATTTCTGTACACTTCTTGCAAATCCATAAACCCCTTGATTCCACCATATCAAAATGTTCGAGCTATCCATTCATCAAATCCAAATGAAACCACTTTGGTCATCCCTCATATGACCAGAGGTATCCTAGAAAACCCAACTCATATTTTTAGAGCACTTTTATTTCCTGCCTTGTTGTGTTGCTTATTATGGTTGCTTTCGACGATAGTGGACGGCGTAGACTAAATGCTCTGAGTTGGACTACGATATTGAAGACCTCAAGACTTTGTTGAAACAGTAAGCAGCCCTTTGACCATGACTATGAAATCCCTTTTATACATGTCATATATAGCTCTTTATTATCGTTGCATCGAATCATGGTGGGATGGTGAACCACGTGGTTGGTTGCCTCTACCACATTCCTCGTTGATACTTGCATTGTGCATGGCCCTACCTTCTTATGAGGGTTATGCCATGGGGGTAGATAGGATGCAAATGTAGATGCTACGCAAAGGGACGGGTTTATGCATGGTGAAGGAGACAAAGCTTTTACAAAAGACTTTTCGAAAACCCCGTTGGGTGCCACTTACGCCCGAGGGAGATGATGAGATGGGTGACCACTTGATGACGAAGTGGTGTGCCAAGGGAAGTGTGTGTTGTTTTCAAAACGGATTGGTCGGAGTTATGCACTGCTATTCCAACCTTACATGCGCCACCACTCTACCCTTATATGGGAAAGGGCATTATTGAGTACCTAGACCGATACTAGCTTGGAGCCCGTGACATTAGTGACGGGGAGAGTTGGTGCTTTCTGGGACGGGTCGTGCTGTAGGGCGGCCATGACCATCTTTATGGGGCACCGACACACCGCTGGTACCCCGTGCTGCTGGTATGTGATGAATATGGGAGCAAGGCTCCACAAAATGTTATGTGAAATGTTGGGCACGGGGTTACCGCTAATCGAGTGGACTCCATGTTAGTGTCGACTAGGAAAGGTAGTGATCGGTGCTTACCCCTGGTACTTGAGGTACCGCTGGTCGTGGATGACACGAAGTTCCCTGGATCTAGTGGGTAAAGTGTGCAACCTCTCGCAGAGTGTAAAACTATTCAATAGCCGTGTCCACGGTCATGGACAGCTTGGGTAACCGCCTTGGCTACGCCCACTTCTTTTACAAACCCAAAGTGTGTGTGTGATGATGGAATGACTTGGGTCAAGTCAAAGGACTTGACACGATTGAGATGGGTTGGCGCCCACTGCTTATGATAAATGGGTTGGTGCCCACTCTATTTATGTTGATATCTCAGAACTCCGTCCTCATGGTTACTTGAATTCTCTTGATGCATGCCTTACAAGTTGTTGAACATGTCATTACACTCAAAACTAGCTTTCGCAAAATTTACCTATATCATGCATTCGCTCTATCTTGAACCAAGACATGGGTTGCTTAAGTACATTCAAAGTACTCATTGGCTTGCCATCGTTATTTAATCGACTGCATGGAAGAACAGATGTGATGAAGAACACTTCTGTGATTTGCAAGCGAAGCTAGGACGCTTCAAATGTAATGCCCGTAGGGTTAAGGCGTATGGCGGGGTCCAAGTTATCGATTTAAGATTTCGCTATGATGTTATACTCAAGGCATGACCATAATGGTCCTACTTGTGTAAAACGGTATGTATGGATGTAAGACTTTGTTATTCAGCTTCAGGTGTTCAAGTGAGCATTGATCTCGGATCATCAGACACGCAGCATTCGGTGATCACGACTTATGAGTCGGGTCCCCACAGAGTGGTATCGAGCCATCCCGACCGTAGGAAGCCTTAGTTAGCATGGTCGTTAGTTAGGTAAAACTATTTCCAAAACTACTACTAGTTTTCAAAACTATCTATACCTCTTCCTTCTTAGTGTTTCAAAACTAAGGTATACTTCCTTATTGGTCTCTTCCCTTCAAAACCTTTTGGTCGCTAGAACCCTTATGCCCCTCGACCACTAGATTTCCTTGAAATCCTCGCGGATAATCTAGAAGGAAGATGCCTTGCCAGACATTCACCCAAATCTCCTGAACACAAGATTGGTGACATCACCACAAGACGATACCAACAGAAGATACATCCTCGAGGAATGAGGACCTGAAGACCTAGGAGATGGTGACGTCCTTGACACTGCCCCAAGATGATGCAACCTTGGCCTACGATGATCAGGCCATAGGGAATGCAAGATCAAGATATGCATCGCTAATAGAGTAACCATGTCACTACCGTTGTTGTATCGGCAACCACCGATGGATGAGAACCTAGCCATTTGGTCCGCCTCACCATAGTGAGCAGGAAAACGGTTCTCCTCATCCCCCGCTCTTGGTGTCGATGTGGTCATCAACATAACCGACATGATGGACCTCTATTACGCCTTGATAATGTCATTGCATAAAGGATTACCTACCTGGTACCATCGATGGCTTAGAAGACAATGTAAGACCGAGTCAATGCTCGCTATGAGAAGCCACCTTCACCCCATCACTTCAACAGCAAGAAGTTGTCAAGACTCTTCAAGCTCAACCGGATCGTTTCATCAAACAACTACAAGAGACGAGCAGCACCTTAGGGAAACTCCGAGATCGTGACGAGGCACAAGGCACGACTATAGAGTCCGAGGACCCCTAGGGTAGGATGAGTCGTGGTACCCCTATGCACAAATGAGTCCGTATGATGGTTCGAGAGAACCCTGATTGTGTGTTGCTTGTTTATATTTGTTCTGTTTTTGATATCACGCCTTTTTCGCCCTAGGCAACAAGTATGCAACTATATCACCGCCTTTATTTTGTTGTTTGTGTTTGGCCCTTCCGCACTTGTTTGTTTGCACCGCACTATAGAACCCCTTTGGCATCCCTCCTCTATGCTACTTTTCCTCTCATCTCTCTCAACTCAAGACAAGCAAGACAATATGCACCAAGGATTCCACCTCACACCAACAAGCACCAAGACTTTTGCTACAACCTCCTCGACCTAGTACAACCACGTATGTTTGCACCTCAAGACTAGAACCCATCCCTAGACCCTTCGAGACTTCACGAGATCCCCAAATAAACCTTAACTATGAGCTTAACCTACGGAATTGCAAGAGAACCGTTAAGCCTCCGTGAACCTTGCTTATCACCGGGTTCATTATGGAACTAGTGGACATAGTGAACGAGCACATTATCTTCCTAAGATAGCACCAAAACTGATGATGCCATAGGGAAGACCAATTTGAGGATATAGGAACAGAGGACAAATGACTTGATGAGTTTATATCAATGACTTTGAGGAATTATCTGAGACTCTTTGGTGAATTATAAGGCTACCATGTTGGTAGATGAACTTGGTGGGATCATGATTATAGAGTAGCATAGCTTTCATTACCCCTGAGTAAATTGGATTTATAGGACGATTATGATCGCAGGCTGAAACTCCTGGAAGTGCAAGGATTTGAGTTGATAAGATGATAGGAGATAGTTGTTATTAAGTAAACGACTTGGGGGAACATGTAGGAATTCTCGTTGGACAAGAGATTTGAATTTTAGTAGGTGATTCCAGTTGAATATAGATGCTGAGTAAGTCTACATGGTTCGGAGTAAATTGATTTAGACCGATGATCTTGATCGTGATACCATGTTTCTGGGACCATAAACTAGAGATTGGATGTATCGTCGTGGTTTAATTAGGTATCTATATAAGCTTGACCTTGAGTATTACTTGACCATGATAATGGGAATTGTGGACCGACTATAGTAAATATAGCTCTTTCAAGTATTCGGGGATTATAAGGACTTTAGAAGATCATGTGGAACACCAAAGATAGGTGTTGGATTTGTAGAATTAATGGATTATGATTCATAGGAAGGAAACAAGATCTTGGAGTGGCATATGACGTGTTTCCTTAGGATAGAGATGCACTAGTATGGGCCTTGGAAGAATAGGGTGAGCACTTGGATTGTCCTATTTCAATTCTAGCTTGAAGCTTGTATGCTCTACCCATGGATTTTAGGGTGGCACACACACATGAGTTTGGGGATCATAGACATATATGATGTTGTTAGACCTCCTCTTGGGAGTCATGAGGATATGAATAGAATGAGTGATGATTGGAGTTGTCCTATACTTAAATGATGCTATCAAGGATATGATGTGATTTGTTTAAAGGACTAGATAGAATATTGGCATCTCGTAAACCGTGCTTAAAGGTAGGATGATAAATGTCCATTCGCACACTAGAATCCTTGAAACCCTTATGCCCTACCAAGCTACAACACGGTTGGATCATGACCTTGGGTCTTGGCTCTAGATCAATAAGACCTTGACTAATGCTCAACCGCGACCTCACCAACGCCTCAGCCCACTTCTACGCATTCCCAAATACTTCATAGAGTACTTGGGCAAGTTAATGGTCATCCTTACTTGAGGACATGTATGTCCACATGAAGACGAAGAAGAGTTGATCGCCTGGTTAGGGAACACCAAGACCGCCATGACAAGGAGGAAGAGCTATACCAACCACCGCTGCCAAGGAGTGAGCTTCGCTGAAGACCGTGCATATTCGCAAGCCACTCCTCTCAAAGGCAACTATGGCCTCATGAAGAAAACTATGCTACTCATGACCTTGAGCTAGCAAAGGTGGTTCCTGCCTCAAGACTTGGCAACATTACCTCTTAGGGAAGCAATGTGACATATACACGATCACCAAAAGTCTCAAGTATATTTTCACTCAAAGAGAGTTGACCACGAGGCAAAGAAGATGGCTAGAGTTGATCAAAGATTATGACCTCAGCTGCTCAATACCACCCTGGGAAGGCTAATGTGGTAGCAGATGCATTAAGGTAAAGGCTTGTTCCTTGAATGCTATGCTTAAGGATAAGCTACCCGCCTTGTATGAAGAACTTGAAAGCTTCGGTTGAACTGGTTGCACCAGATTCTCACTAACCTTGAAGTCAAGCCGATTTCGATGGATGAGGTTAAAGAAGCTCAGACGGGACACAGAGTATTGAAGGCATCAAGAGGAAGATCAAGGCGGCAAAGCCCCCACTTAATTCCCTGCCAAGACGACCTCACAAGGGGAACCAGTTAGCCGCCTCTACATCAACCGAATCGCGAGCATTCATGGCGCTCCCAAGGAAATTGTGTCGATAGAGGAACCCAATTCACCTCAAGGTTCGGAAGAAGTTCCAGGAGGCCATGGGGACCAAGTTGTCCTTCAAAGATCGCTTCCACCCACAGAACCGGAGGTCGACAGTAATGAGTGAATCGACATCAAGACATGCTCCGAGCCCGTGGTCTTAGCATATGGAGCTAAGTGGGAAGATTGCTTCCTTTCGCCGAAGTTCTCTTACAACAACAGTTATCACCAAGCTTTTCAGATGGCACCATTTGAGGTATTATACTTGACGGTAATGCCGCACACCCCTCAATTGGTCGAAATCGGAGAAGGACTTGTCTTTGGGCCCGATATCCTCCGTGAAGTCAAGAGCAAGTCCAGCTTGTCGAGAGCGCTGAAGACCGCCAAGTCAAGACAAAAGAGCTACGCCGACCCACGCCGTCGAGACATGACCTTCCGGGTTGGAGACCATGTTTATCTCCCGTCACCCCTCTCAAAGGAACCCAGCCTTCCATGTCAATGGAAAGCTCGCCTAAGATTCATCGGCCTTCCGCAAGATCACTCCAAGATTTAACAACCTCATCCGAGATCACTACGAGACGAAGAGAAGACAAGCTAGCGTGATGGAGTTGCTACTTAAGTAACCCCGGTGCACAATGCTTTCCATGCATCACAACCCCTAAGTGTTTTCAACTTCCTAGCTAGCCCGAGCAATCGATAAGGACACTAACCACCAAGCGATCGAATTTCTAGCCCAATCTAACCCCACCGCGAGCTACCCATTAGCAACCTCGGATCAAGAAGAACGCCATACGCCAAGCCACACCATCAAGTATTTCAAGTTCAATGGAGCACCAAATGTAAGGTATAACATGAGGACTTGAAGACTACCCAAGATCCAAGTTTCAGATCCCTTCCACGCTTAGTCTAGGAATCTCGGGACTAGATTCTTGTAAGGGGGTAGGTCTGCCACACCGATTTTCATGGCACAACACTTAAGTCAATAATCATGCAAAATGTGGTTTGACAAAACTTTGAGTGTTTTGTCTTTGCTTTGATTGAATGTTCGATCGCCGCTTGCAAGTGCTCTAGAAATCAAATAAATCCTCCAACTCCTATACTTCATCTCCTCGATCCAAAACCTTTCTCAATGATCATGCCATGTGTATAGAGCAATATAGTATTTTCTTACAAAAATAATTTGGCCAAAAGTATTTTCAAAATTAGTTTTTCAAAACCCCTCAATTGAGGTTTGCACCGCAAGTACTTAATTTAGGGCATTAAAATCTTTATAAAATATATTTGACTCCTATTAGATATAGGATACCGTAAACCACAAAAATATAATTTTGGAAGTTATTTTACTATTTTATTTCAAAGCTTTTTCTTAAGGCCGAAATGGTCTTTAATAGGAAAAATTATTTTACTGTTTCAAAAATATTTTACAAAAATTAGGGAAACTCAAAGGACATATATTTTCCATATATAAGAGTTTCAAAGACATGGTCATGTTCAAAATATTGGTCAAATCCTCAAAACCCTTTCTCGATATTTCAAGCTTTTGAAATATTTACAAAGGAAATATTCTCCAAAATTCCAGGAAAATTCTATCATGTCACATATGACATATTAGATGATCTTGCCAAGTCTCATGACTTGGAGAACAAGGTAACATCATCAAATCCCTCAAAACCATTTCTGTCTATTTTGAAGTTTGAGCAACTTTACATTGCCAAACATGTCCAAATGTTCTCAAACTTGGTGCACATGCTCCAATGGCCTAATAATGCATCTAGACCAAATGGCATAGGTTGGAGAAAGGGATATCTTGATCAAAGTGCCCCAAAACCCTCTCTCCACTGTAATCAAATTTGAACAACTTTGCATTACCAACTTTCTCTCCTTGACCCCAATTTTGTGAGCATGATTACATGACCAAATGAGGCCACCACACCAAGTGGTGCATCAAGGAGAAGTGATTTGCTCAACTAAATCTACAAGTTCATTTCTGCTAATTTCTAGGGTTTACCAAAGTTGCATTGGCAACTTTGCCCAAATGAGCTCAAATGGGTGGAAGGCCCTAATTATGTGTGCCATGTCACCCTGTGGAGCCTCATGACAAATGGAAGTCATATTCTTGCCCAAACCTGTTTGCAGATTAAGGTAGGGGTACCTCAAGACTTAACTTGTGCACGGGCAGCCACAGCCTTTCCCGTAGCTGGATCCACCAAATGCTTGCTCGAGACCATTCCCGCCCATACCAAGCCATTCAAGAACAAAGTGTACAAGATGGGGAGAAGTTAAGACCTTGCAAGAGGAGCTTGCCGAAGGCCGCTCTGTGCTCTAGACTACATCGCCACGCAGTCCCCGGCGAGAGGAGCTCGCCGGGAGACTAGAAGATCACATCACAGAAGACACGCCGACGCTTATGCGCCACGAGGGCCCGGGAGCGACAAGACTACAAGCCCGACAAGCTCCTGCCCTAAGAAGATTAAGGCCCTGCAAGGTACTTGCCGGGAGAATCACACCACAGACTCGATCCAGCCATCGCCCACGCGCGCTTTCAGCCTTTCTCCAGAGACGCGTGGCGGTGGTCAGGCTGCATGAGGGTGCGGTGGCACTCACGGTGGTGGCTCCATCGCCGTGGCAAACGGAGACGCAAGGGCGGAGTTTTGGGGCGACGGCGACGGCATTTAATGCTCTTGTCCCCTCTCACAAAAGTAGGTAGAATCCACTGCTCATGCAATCAGAGTCGCACTGCTCCTCCAAGACCGTCCCAACTACCACCTCTTTACATTTTTACCCCTCTACCCCACGCTGACACTGCCGCGACCCCCTTGCCCTATAAAAGGAGGCCCATGCACAACGTAGGGGAGGTTCCGACATTCACATTTTCGCGAGGCTCAATCCTTGGCAACTCTAGCGCTCGATTCGGCCGGTTCCACACACCACACCACCACTCGCCGCATTCTCGAGCAAGATCAAATACAACACAAAGCAGCAGAGGGTTTACGCGACCATCGCGTCTGCTGGGTAAAATCCTCGCCCAAGACGCTTCGACCGCTTCTCCGCAGATCCTCCGCCTCGCATCAACACACGGCGGCCGCCCCGGCGCCCCATAGGTGTCGCGCTTTCATCGCGACGACATCTTTGGCGCGCCAGTAGGGCGCGAGGTTGTGCGGACCTGATCCGCGTCATGGCGCCGCTTCTTCATCAACCTCTCCAGCCACCAGCTTCATCGACAATCGCGCCATGGCCTCAAGACGAGAGCCTCGAGGGTCGCAGACCTATCTCCGTTTTCCCCACCGCCACCGAGCCAACGGGCTGAGGAGACGCTGCGAAGGGTGGACGCTGGCGAGGGTACTCCGCGCGCCACCAGATCTGTGGACAGACGGATGATCGCAGCTTTGTCTCCGCAGATCCACGCCCATCTCAAAGATGGCTGCTCAGCAAGCCGCCATACCACGAGAGGTGGTATCCGCACGGGGCAAGAATAGGCCGAGGTCATGGGATGCTCCGGACTGCTGTCCGACATGAGCAAAGCGAAGTGCCGAGCAGGTCTTGCTCCTCCTATCGCTACTAGGAGTCCGAGCATGTCCTGCTCTCGCGCCGCCGCTTCCCGCTTCCTCCTCCGGCCGCGAAGGCAGTTCTTGAACGCCACGCTGTCGCCGAGGACGCCGCCATCGAGCTCTAAGTCCGCGAGGACGGCTCGCGCCCACTCCGACAAACACGGCTCCTCTAACGCTATAAGTCCGCAAAGACAAAGACTGGTGCTCGTTCCGCGAACGCATTCCTTCGGAGTGCTGCAATACGCCGAGGACGCGCCATTGAGTTCCACCAAGCAGTGCAAAGAAAAGAAAAGCTAAGTCGCCGAGCCTTCGTGCAGAGCACCCTTAAATCCACGCTTTTATTCGCTATATCCTCTCGCTCGCTGCTTGTGCACAAAACCCGTATACCGAGGAGCCTCGCTATGTAATAGCCGCACTTTACTTTGCTTCAACACACTCAACGAGTAAGGAGGAGTGCCACCAGCTTCTCGCGCCTCGCTTCTGCTTCGAGTCTGTTCAGCAGTTAAGCGCGTCATGAGCTAGACGCGCAAGGTTGCTTGCCGGAAGCGACGCCAGCCAGCCGGGCTGCTGATGTCCCAGACTTCAGCAAGCTAAGCGCCGGCAAGTTCCCTAGAAGCATAGGGTGAAAGCGCACAAAGGGCGAAGTAGAGGGTGTAATATAGCAAGCCCTGCCGTGAGGTGTCCTTTGTATGAGAGGCTTGTGCGCGAGGAGCCAAGTCGTGGTCCAGCTTATGCGTTTTGTTTTGTTTTCGAGTCCGCTCAACAAACACAAGTGTGCTGCACTCACTTATCTTGCTTTCGAGCCTGCCAGCAAGTTGTTGCCACAACCGGCCCGCGAGGTTGTTTGCCGGAAGCAACACCGCCAATGGGCTGTCCCATGCAAGCGTGTTCGCCTGACAAGCTCCCCGAGAGCGAGAGTACAAACATACGAAGGGCAAGACACGGCATCGACAGTATAGTCGAGATCTACATACACATACATATACATGAAGCAATTGCATATCTACCTCAGCTGTTTTATGACTGAAATTGCAGCGACAAGGAGAGGGCCCAAGGTATGGGGGACCCAGCAAGAAGCGGTTGCTCACCGCCGGGAGGACCCCGGCAAGGCCAAGCGGCGATAAGGTGATCGACCTTCTCAGAGCCGCGACAAGGATGAAGAAGACGGCGACGAGGACATGGAGGATGAGGACGACAAGGAATGAGTTCCGTATACACGGAGGTCCTCAGGCGCCGACGGTGGCGCTCGTTACACACCTCCCACCGCCAACTAAAGCAAAGGGCACGTGAGGTGAATGCAGCAGAGCCGCCCATGGAGTCGCCAAGCAGTTCCTCAAATGGTCCAAAGATGCCCATCATTTTTGATCTTGAGGATCACCCCAC
>JAHHZJ010001245.1:0-74015 GCA_021437245.1 Aegilops speltoides | reverse complement strand
TGATATTAATAGAGCTAATAAAGCAAAACAGGAGAAAAATAAGAGTGAAAATCAGATTGTGGCAAGAAGAATTTGAGCAAACACATGACGCCTAATAATAAACCATCTAACCGTTGCTTCCTGAAATTAAATTGAAAAGTGCATGTTTACTTGCCACCAAATCTGATATTGATGAGCTAGATTTTGGCAAATCTATTTGCTATGCTTTTGTGTGCAAAGAGGCATTATTTTCATTCGAGGACGTGTTTCTCTTGCCCCCCCGCTACTAACATTTTGCAGAGTTCACGACGCCTTTCCACAAGACGCACTACCGGATTACCACCTATTCGAGGGATTGAGCATCAAATTGACTTAATTCTTTGTGCATCATTACCCAACCGCACCATACCGCACTAATCCAGAGGAGACGAAGGAGATTATGCGTCAAGCACAGAGCTGCTCGACAAAGGTTATATACGTAATCCCTTAGTCCTTGTGCTGTTCCTATTATTCTAGTGCCGAAAAGGATGGTACGCCACGATGTGTGTTGATTGTAGAGGCATCAATAATATTATTATTCGTTATCGCCACCCTATTCCTAGGCTAGATGATATGCTTGATGAATTGAGTGGCTCTACAATATTCTCCAAAGTTGATTTTATGCGAGTGGATACCATCAAATTCAGTATGAAATTGGGAGATGAATGGAAAACAGCATTTAAAACTAAGTTTGATTATATGAGTGGTTAGTCATGCCTTTGGGTTAACTAATGCACCTAGTACTTTCATGAGATTAATGAACAAGTTTTACGTGCTTTCATGGACGATTTGTGGTAGTTTATTTTGATGATATAATCTGATTTATAGCAAATCTTTGAAGAACATTTGGAACATTTACGTGTTGTTTTAATGCTCTACGTGATGCACGCTTGTTTGGTAACCTTGGGAAGTGCACCTTTGCACCGATCGAGCATCTTTTCTTGGCTATGTTGTTACTCCACCGGAATTGAAGTTGATAAAGCCAAGATTGAAGCTATTGAGAGTTGGCCGCAGCCCAAAACGGTCACACAAGTGAGGAGTTTCTTGGCCTCGCTGGTTTCTATAGGCGCTAGAGAGATTTCAGCACCATTCTCAACGAGCTTACAAAGAAGGATGTGCCTTTTGTTTGGGGTACAAGATAGAAGAAGCCTTCTCACGGGCATTGAAAGCTAAGTTGACACATGCCCTTTACTCCAACTTCCCGATTTTAATAAGACTTTGAGCTTGAATGTGATGCTAGTGGAATTGGATTAGAGGTGTGTTATTACAAGATGGCAAACCTGTTGTATACTTTTCCTAAAAATTGAGGGCCTAGTCTGAATTATTCTACTTATGATAAAGAATTATATGCTCTTGTTCGACTTTAGAAACATGGCAACATTATTTATGGCCCAAAGAATTTGTTATACATTCTCGATCATGAATCTTTGAAACATATTAAAAGTCAAGCTAAACTGAATCTGAGACATGCTAAATGGGTTGAATTCATTGAGACTTTTCCTTATGTCATTAAACACAAGAAGGGTAAAGAAAATGTTATTGTTGATGCATTGTCTCGTCGCTATACTATGCTTTCACAACTTGACTTCAAAATATTTGGTTTGGAGACCATCAAAGATCAATATGTGCATGATGCTGATTTTAAAGATGTATTGCGAACTGTAAAAGAAGGAAGAACATGGAACAAGTTCGTCATTAATGATGGATTTGTTTCGCTCTAACAAGCTATGCATTCCAGCTAGGCTCTGCTTCGCCTTTTGTTGTTGCAGAGGCGCATGGAGGAGGACTAATGGGACACTTTGGCGTGAAGAAGACGGAGGATATACTAGCTACATATTTCTTTTGGCCAAAGATGAGACGGATGTTGAGCGCTTTATCGTCGCTGCACTACATGTCAAAAAGCTAAGTCACGACTCAATCCTCATGGTTTATATATGCCTTTGCCTGCATTTAGTGTTCCTTGGGAAGATATATCTATGGACTTTGTTTTAGGTTTACCTAGAACAAAGAAGGGAGGATAGCATATTTGTTGTCGGGATAGATTCTCTAAAATGGCACACTTTATACCATGTCATAAAAGCGATGATGTCGCTAATGTTGCTGATTTGTTCTTTCGTGAAATTATTCGCTTTGCATGGTGTGCCAAATACTATTGTTTCAGATCGCGATACTAAATTTCTTAGCCACTTTTGGAGATGTTTATGGCTAAGTTGGGGACTAAACCGCTTTTTAGTACTACTTGTCACCCCAAACCGATGGACAAACCGAAGTAGTCAATAGAACATTGTCTACTATGCTTAGGGCTGTTCTAAAGAATAATAAGAAAATGTGGAGGAATGCTTGCCTCATATTGAATTTGCTTATAATCGCTCATTGCATTCTACTACTAAGATGTGCCTTTTGAAGTTGTGTATGGTTTCCTACCGCACCAATTGATTTGTTGCTTCTTCCATCTTCGGAGAAGGTTAATTTTGATGCTAAAGAACGGTTGAATTGATTTTAAAATGCATGAGTTAACTAAGGAAAACATTGAGCGATGAATGCTAAATATAAACTTGCCGGAGATAAGGGTAGAAAATGTTGTGTTTGCACTGGAGATCTTGTTTGGTTACATTTGCGTAGGATAGATTTCCGATTTGCGCAAATCAAAGCTAATGCCACGCGGCTGCTGGTCCCTTTAAGGTGTTGGAGAAAGTAAATGATAATGCATATAAACTTGAGCTGCCTGCAGATTTTGGGGTTAGTCCCACTTTTAACATTGCAGATTTGAAGCCATATTTGGTGAGGAAGATGATCTCACGAGGACTTACTTCATTTCAAGAAGGGGAGGATGATGAGGACATCAATACCATTGTTACACCCACAGCCCTCGCCGCTATACATACGGACCAATTACTAGAGCTCTCAAGACGCCAACTAAATTACTGTGTACTTTCGCTTCTTGGTAATGATTCTAATGTTCATGAGAATATGATGCTGCTTAAATTGGATACATTTGTTTTGCTTACAAATGAAGGGCCTAGCTTGGAGAAGGATGAACATTGGAGCAAGAACACACATGGAGTTGATGGCATGCGCAGGGGATCAAGAACGGAGTTACAAGTGATGATTTCAGACTTTGAAGCCACCATAAGGAGTGTATGAAGCAAAGGTGCACTTCCCAAGGTTACCAAACAAGCGTGCATCACGTAGAGCATTAAAAACAACACGTAAATGTTCCAAATGTTCTTCCAAAGATTTGCTATAAATCAATATATCATCAAAATAGACTACCACAAATCGTCCAATGAAAGCACGTAAAACTTAGTTCATTAATCTCATGAAAGTACTAGGTGCATTAGTTAACCCAAAAGGCATGACTAACCACTCATATAATCCAAACTTAGTTTTAAATGCTGTTTTCCATTCATATCCCAATTTCATACGAATTTGATGGTATCCACTCATAAATCAACTTTGGAGAATATTGTAGAGCCACTCAATTCATCAAGCATATCATCTAACCTAGGAATAGGGTGACGATAACGAATAGTAATATTATTGATGCCTCTACAATCAACACACATACGTGACGTACCATCCTTTTTCGGCACTAGAATAATAGGAACAACACAAGGACTAAGGGGATTCGCGATATAACCTTTGTCGAGCAGCTCCTGCATTTGACGCATAATCTCCTTCGTCTCCTCTGGATTGGTGCGGTATGGTGCGGTTGGGTAATGATGCACCGGGAATTAAGTCAATTTGATGCTCAATCCCTCGAATAGGTGGTAATCCCAAGGCACGTCTTGTGGAAAGACGTCACGAACTCCCCGCAAAATGTTAGTGACAGCAGAGGGGGCAAAGAGGAAGGCACGTCCTCGAATGAAAATAATGCCTCTTTGCACACAAAAGCATAGCAAATAGATTTGCTAAAATCTAGCTCATCAATATCAGATTTGGTGGCAAGTAAACATGCACTTTTCAATTTAATTTCAGAAGCAACAGTAGATGGTTTAATGATTTGATGGCACAATGAAGGATGAACATTGGAGCAAGAACAAGCATGGAGATGATGGCATGCGCAAGGGGGACAAGAATAGAGTTACAAGTGATGATTTCAGGACTTTGAAGCCACCATAATGGGTGCATGAAGCCTTGGACGAAATATACAAGATGCCACTTCATAAATTTCGTCCAGAGGCTATTCTAGGTGTCATCACCTTATTATTGGGCCAGCCCATGTAATTTCGAAATACATTAGTATAGGCTATTTCTAGAGTCCGTATGTGTGGGGAAACAAGAGATAGGGTTAGTTTGGACCCCTCCACCAAGGGCCACGAAATTCTCCCCTCTTCCTCCATATATACAGCCCTTAGGGCACCGTTTAGACTTTGGGTTTTGTTTAGATCAAAAGTTACGCCATAGCTGCAACTTCGTGCCCGTTTGTGTTCAACGACCAGACAAAGGCGTCCACAGAACCCCACCTTGATCAATAAAGCTTTCATCTTATATTCGCAATATCCAGATTGCAATCTCGGTTTCTTGCTTGTTCTTCGTTTGCTCGCAGGAAATAGACCCTCGTGGTCAGGTTGATCGTGCTCCGGCGTGGTCAATAACCTCTCGGAGTTGGTTTAGCTATTGCTAAGGCGCGACGTCCTCGCACGCTCGTAGTCGGATCGTCAAAGTCGACTTCCACCAAAGCGAAATCCACCATCTCATCGAAAGACGGGACACCTTTGCCTCTATCAAGTGGTATCAAAGCGCACTAACTTTTCTGCAGGTCGACCTTCATCATGGACACCACGTGCATCATCTACTTCCACTGCACCATCACCTCCTTCATGTGCCACCTCCAACGTGATACAAGAAAGCGAGCACAACCACCACTATCTCGCCAAGAGCACACCGCCGGGCCTGCAGAGAGCTCTTCTTCTTCCATGGCGTCAACAGGGCACACAAGTGATATTATTTGTCGTCGTTGTAAGGGAAGAGGACATTTTATGAGAGAATGCAAATCTCAGCGTGTGATGATTGCTCACGAGGATGGTGGGTATGAGTCCGCAAGTGACTATGATGAGGAGACTTTGGCTCTTATTACACATGAGGAACACGGTGGAGATGATTACGATCATGAGACACAATACATGGCTGCTGAAGATCTTGACAGTATGAATGTTTAGTTGCTCAACGTGTTTTGAGTGTGCAGGTTACACAAGCTGAGCAAAATCAGAGGCATAATTTGTTCCATACAAAGGGGGTTGTGAAGGAACGTTCTATTCGCGTCATCATAGATGGAGGGAGCTGCAACAACTTGGCTAGCATGGAGATGGTGGAGAAGCTATCTCTCACCACAAGACCACATCCACATCCTTACTACATCCAATGGTTCAACAACAGCGGCAAGGTGAAGGTAACACGTTCTGTTCGTGTGCATTTTAGTATCTCTACATATGCTGATTATGTTGATTGTGATGTGGTACCTATGCAAGCATATTCCTTGTTACTTTGTAGACCACGGCAATTTGATAAATATTCTGTACACCATGGTAGAAACAATCAGTATACTCTTGTTCATAAGGATAAAAATATTACTTTGCTTCCTATGACTCCTGAGTCCATTTTGAAAGATGATATTAATAGAGCTAATAAAGCAAAATAGGAGAAAAATAAGAGTGAAAATCAGATTGTGGCAAAAGAATTTGAGCAACACATGAAGCCTAATAATAAACCATCTATCTTTGCTTCGAAATTAAATTGAAAAGTGCATGTTTACTTGCCACCAAATCTGATATTGATGAGCTAGATTTTAGCAAATCTATTTGCTATGCTTTTGTGTGCAAAGAGGCATTATTTTCATTCGAGGACGTGCCTTCCTCTTTGCCCCTCTGTCACTAACATTTTGCAGAGTTCGCCGACGTCTTTCCACAAGGCGTGCCACCGGATTACCATCTATTCGAGGATTGAGCATCAAATTGACTTAATTCCCGGTGCATCATTACCCAACCGTGCACCATACCGTACCAATCCAGAGGAGACGAAGGAGATTATCGTCAAGTACAGGAGCTGCTCGACAAAGGTTATATCTGCTGAATCCCTTAGTCCTTGTGCTGTTCCTATTATTCTAGTGCCGAAAAAGGATGGTACGTCACGTGTGTGTTGATTGTAGAGGCATCAATAATATTACTATTCGTTATCGTCACCCTATTCCTAGGTTAGATGATATGCTTGATGAATTGAGTGGCTCTACAATATTCTCCAAAGTTGATTTATGTAGTGGATACCATCAAATTCGTATGAAATTGGGAGATGAATGGAAAACAGCATTTAAAACTAAGTTTGGATTATATGAGTGGTTAGTCATGCCTTTTGGGTTAACTAATGCACCTAGTACTTTCATGAGATTAATGAACGAAGTTTTACGTGCTTTCATTGGACGATTTGTGGTAGTTTATTTTGATGATATACTGATTTATAGCAAATCTTTGGAAGAACATTTGGAACATTTACGTGCTGTTTTTAATGCTCTACGTGATGCATGTTTGTTTGGTAACCTTGGGAAGTGCACCTTTTGCACCGACCGAGTATCTTTTCATGGCTATGTTGTTACTCCACAGGGAATTGAAGTTGATAAAGCCAAGATTGAAGCTATTGAGAGTTGGCCGCAGCCCAAAACGGTCACACAAGTGAGGAGTTTCCTTGGCCTCGCTGGTTTCTATAGGCGTTTTGTGAGAGATTTCAGCACCATTGCTGCACCTCTCAACGAGCTTACAAAGAAGGATGTGCCTTTTGTTTGGGGTACCGCACAGGAAGAAGCCTTCACGGTATTGAAAGCTAAGTTGACACATGCTCCTTTACTCCAACTTCCCGATTTTAATAAGACTTTTGAGCTTGAATGTGATGCTAGTGGAATTGGATTAGGAGGTGTGTTATTACAAGATGGCAAACCTGTTGCATACTTTTCTCGAAAAATTGAGTGGGCCTAGTCTGAATTACTCTACTTATGATAAAGAATTATATGCTCTTGTTCGACTTTAGAAACATGGCAACATTATTTATGGCCCAAAGAATTTGTTATACATTCTGATCATGAATCTTTGAAACATATTAAAGGTCAAGCTAAACTGAATCGTAGACATGCTAAATGGGTTGAATTCATTGAGACTTTCCCTTATGTCATTAAACACAAGAAGGGTAAAGAAAATGTTATTGCTGATGCATTGTCTCGTCGCTATACTATGCTTTCACAACTTGACTTCAAAATATTTGGTTTGGAGACCATCAAAGATCAATATGTACATGATGCTGATTTTAAAGATCTTGATAGAGGCGGGGGTGTCCCGATCTTTCGATGAGATGATAACTATCGATTTGGTGGAGACGACTTTGACGATCCGACTACAAACGTGCACGACGTTGCGCCTTAGCAATCGCTAAACCAACTCCAAGAGGTTTTGACCACGCCGAGCACAATCAACGACCACGAAGGTCTATTCCTGCAAGCAATCGAAGAACAAGCAAGAATATGATAAAAGCAATCTGAATATTGCGAGTATGTATGAAGTATTGATAAAGGTGGGAATCCGGCGGTCTTGGTCTGGTCGTTGGACACAAACGAAGTACACGGTTGCAATGGCTAACTTTAACTAAACAAATCCCAAGGAAAAGCTACTAGATGGATCTACTTATATAGGAGCAAGGGGTGGCGGCCAAGGAGGTGGGAGGACGTCCCAAGGCAGCCTAAAACTAACCCTAGGTCGTACAAGGCCAATGGGCCCAAGTGGAGGTGACGTAACACCTTTGGACTTGTAGTTTGACTCGGATTCAGTGCGGCGCCAGATTGTTTCGTCCATAACTCAACGCTCCGGACGGATTTTAAGGTGATTCCAATTGTGCTGGAAAGAGCATGAAATCTACTTTCCAACAAAAAAAAATCACCCAATTCGGAATCCGTATGAAAAAGTTGTTGACATTTTGATTCAGGTATGTTTGTACAGTCCGAATCTGAGTCCAGAACGTGAGAGACTTGGACTCTATCTTCTCTTGGGCCAAAAGTGACCTGAGAGAACTTTTTGAACAGCAAATAAACATCTCTTTCTTCCTTATCTTCATATGTGGATTGTCAAAGCTCGCAAAGCTTGGCTATAGCGATTACCAGGGAGAATCAAACGCACGACGTAGATGTATATGGAGCTGGGAAGGCTTATAATATGGTAGCAAAAAAGGTCAGCAATAATCAATTCAGAGATGCAAAGTTGAATAAACGCTCAACGACGGTACTGTGCTGGTCCTAGGCTAGACCGTGCTAGAGACGCGAGCCTAGAACACTAACAAAATCACGGCGCTGCACGTAAACAAGGAAGGAGCACACTCTGAATTTTTTTTTTCACTCTTTTTTTTTGCTTGTTTTTTTTTTGCGCTGCTTTTTTTTTTTGCGAAAAATCACTATAATGGCGAGTGTCTCAAAACTCTTCCAGGTCAAACTGATAGGATGGGCACGAAATTTTTTCGACCAATTTTTTTTTCGACTGCCTGGACCAAAAAACTGGAAACGGGTCAAAAAAAACTTTCTATAACGGCGACTGTCTCAATACGCTTAGAAACACCTAAAAATAGGATAGCCAGAAAATTTTTTGTCCCGTGCGTTTTTGGAAAATTTGGGATGATGAGGACATCAATACCATTGTTACACCCACAGCCCCTACTGCTATACATACTGGACCAATTACTAGAGCTCGCGCACGCCAACTAAATTACCAGGTACTTTCGTTTCTTGGTAATGATTCTAATGTTCATGAGAATATGATGGTGCCTAAATTGGATACATTTGTTTTGCTTACAAACGAAGGGCCTAGCTTGGAGAAGGATGAACATTGGAGCAAGAACAAGCATGGAGATGATGGCATGCTAAGGGGACAAGAATAGAGTTACAAGTGATGATTTCAGGACTTTGAAGCCACCATAATGAGTGCATGAAGCCTTGGACGAAATATACAAGATGCCACTTCATAAATTTTCGTCCAGAGGCTATTCTAGGTGCTTTGCGTCACCTTATTATTGGGCCAGGCCCATGTAATTTCGAAATACATTAGTATAGGCTATTTTTAGAGTCCGTATGTGTGGGGAAACAAGAGATAGGGTTAGTTTGGACCCCTCCACCAAGGGCCACGAAATTCACCCCTCTTCCTCCATATATACAGCCCTTAGGGCACCGTTTAGACTTTGGGTTTTGTTTAGATTAAAGTTCGCCATAGCTGCAACTTCGCGTGCCGTTTGTGTTCAACGACCGCACAAAGACGTCTCGTAACCCCACCTTGATCAATAAAGCTTTCATCTTATATTCGCAATATCCAGATTGCAATCTCAGTTTCTTGCTTGTTCTTCGTTTGCTCGCAAGCAGACCACTCGTGGTCGGGTTGATCGTGCTCGGCGTGGTCAATAACCTCTCGGAGTTGGTTTAGCGATAGCTAAGGCGCGACGTCCTCGCACGTTCGTAGTCGGATCGTCAAAGTCGACTTCCACCAAAGCGATATCCATCATCTCATCGAAAGACGGGACACCTTTGCCTCTATCAGAAGGGGTGAGTGGGGAAGGGATACATGGGCTTTGGGCCCGATTCTGCGCGCAGGCAGGCGAGGCCCGGATGATCCGGATGGGGGTCCGGATGATCCGGCCGTCGTCTGGATGATCCGGGCGGTGACCCGGATGATCCGGCTTCAGGAGGACCCTTCTGTTGTCGTCGGACAATTTGTCCGCATGATCCGGGGGAGCACCCGGATGATCCGGCCGAGCCCGGATGATCCGGACGGCGGTCCGGACGTCCGGCCTGGCTCCTGCAGCCGCTTCATCTTCTTCTCCTTTCTTCCGTCTTCTCTTCCACGCTTCCCTCGCGGATGGTGTAGTCGTTCCTTGGCGCTTGCACTCCTCCTTGACATCCGTGAAGGCCCGACAATACCTATGCATGCACACGTAAGGAGTGTCAAGTAGTATACCATCCTTGAGAGTGTCAAGTGGGCACGTGTAAAGGAGAAGATTCACCTTTGAGTATGTGAAGGAGACGTGGCACGTGTCACTTGCCAAACGAACTCTTGACATGGTGATGTCCATAGGATGCTCCGCATCACCATCCAAGACGGAAGCCTGGAAGCGGAGAAGGAAGCGCCAAGAAGAAGGCAGCAACTCCCAGGCGACCCCGTGCGCACGGGCCCCTCCGACCCCGTGCCCACGGGCCTCCCAGGCTGGCGGTCCTGAAGACCCCGTGCGCACGGGCGTGTACCGTGCCCACGGGACCCCCGTGTCCACGGGCCTCACGGACCCCGTGCACACGGGCCCTTGCATCCGGTCCCTGGATACCCCATGCACACGGGCTCCACTTACCCCGTGCACACGGGGCCCCCTAAGAGATGCTGCGGGCTTTGCCCTTGTTTTACCATTTCGCCCCCACTCACCCCTCTCTTTGCCTAGGACTATATATACTCCTTCATCTCCTCCATTTAGACTTAGCAAAGGATATGTTAGACATATGAGAGCTTTGCTCCATGGATCCACTCCACTAGGAGATCAAGACCTCCTCTTGGAGTGACCTAGCTCAAGACCCCCTTGTGGGAAGGATCTCTCTAGATCATCAAGCCCTCATCTCCTTCATAGGATTTGGGATGAACTCTACCATGTATCTTATTTCCCTTTGTTGTTCATGTACCTTGTGGATCTCATGTGTTTGATTGTCTAGTGGATGTGTGATTTGACTTGTTCTTGAGTGTTCCTCTTGTTTTCCCTCTCTTGTTCATCTTGTTCATAGGGGATTCCCCTCCAATTCGTGAAAGATCTCTCACCTAGGGTTCTACCCTACATCAAAAGTCCATGCTAATGTGATGAGGACATCAATACCATTGTTACACCCACAGACCCTACTGTTACATATACGGGACCAATTACTAGAGCTCGCGCACGCCAAATAAATTACCAAGTACTTTCGTTTCTTGGTAATGATTCTAATGTTCATGAGAATATGATGCTGCCTAAATTGGATACATTTGTTTTGCTTACAAATGAAGGGCCTAGCTTGGAGAAGGATGAACATTGGAGCAAGAACACGAATGGAGTTGATGGCATGCGCAAGGGGATCAAGAACGGAGTTACAAGTGATGATTTCAGGACTTTGAAGCCACCATAAGGAGTGCATGAAGCCTTGGACGAAATATACAAGATGCCACTTCATAATATTCGTCCATAGGCTATTCTAGGTGCTGCGTCACCTTATTATTGGGCCAGGCCCATGTAATTTCGAAATACTTAAGTATAGGCTATTTTTAGAGTCCGTATGTGTGGGGAAACAAGAGTTAGGGTTGGTTTCGGACCCCATCCTCAAGGGCCACGAAATTCCCTCCTTTTCCCCCATATATACAGCCCTTAGGGTGTCGTTTAGACTATGGGATTTGTTTAGTTAAAAGTTAGCCATTGCAACTTCGTGTACTTCGTTTGTGTCCAACGACCAGACCAAGACCGCTTACGGATCCCCACCTTTATCAATACTTCATACATACTCGCAATATTCAGATTGCTTTTATCATATTCTTGCTTGTTCTTCGATTGCTTGCAGGAATAGACCTTCGTGGTCAGGTTGATCGTGCTCCGGCATGGTCAATAACCTCTCGGAGTTGGTTTAGCGATTGCTAAGGCGCAACGTCGTGCACGTTTGTAGTCGGATCGTCAAAGTCATCTTCACCAAATCGATAGTTATCATCTCATCGAAAGATCGGGACACCCCGCCTCTATCAAGTGGTATCAGATTTCCAGGTTGCTCGGTGAGATTTTACAGTTTTTCGTAGTTTAGATCGAGTATGTTCTTCATACCTACAGTCCACGAAAAAGCCACAAAAAAAATTAGGGTTAGTTCATCATATCCGAACCAATCTGAGCCTTTGCATAATCTTTTCTGTATTTGTGTTGTTGAATTTGCGGTTGCATCGTCGTGTCTAGTTGCTGGTCTTAGAGTCTAGTCTTTTAGAGTTTCGAGTTCTGGTCATAAGTTGTCACGCCGCCGCCGCACCATCATCATCCCCCCTGCCATCTACCACCACCGCTTATCCGCCACCGCTTCGAATCCGTATCCATATATGATAGAGGCGGGGTGTCCCGATCTTTCGATGAGATGATAACTATCAATTTGGTGGAGACGACTTTGACGATCCGACTACAAACGTGCACGACGTTGCGTCTTAGCAATCGCTAAACCAACTCCGAGAGGTTATTCATCACGCTGGAGCACGATCAACCTGCATCTTATTTAGTTTGTCTTGGAAAGAGGGAGAAAAAAAAGAGAGAAAAAAAGAGAGAAAAAAGGAAAGAAAAAAAAAAGAAAAAGAGAGAGAAGAAAAAGAAAAAAAAAGCGTGAGGAAAAAAAGAGAGAAGGAAAAAAAGGATCTATCTAGAATCAATCTCGTACCTGAATTCGGATTGGAATCTGTTTTGTGCACTGTTCAGTAAAACGGGTGTATCTTCCTCATACGAAGTCCGTTTTTGGCTCCGTGAGTACTCAAATTGAAGCTAGCAACGAGCCGCATCTAAATAGTTGCAAAAGCTAGTTCATTATTTGACACCTCAAAATCGGCTTCTAAATAGGTCTTTTTGCCCTCTGAAGTTCGTGAACACAGCTTGTTCCAATTTTTCAGGCCAGTTTTAGAATTCTTTGACTCCTCATATCAACTCGGAATTGAGTGATTCTTTTTGCATTGGAAAGTTTGAGCCAATTTTATGATAAATTCTTTAGAAGAATGCTACTAACTCAAGCTTTCCAATGCAAAAAGAATCACTCAATTTAGATTGCTTTTATCATATTCTTGCTTGTTCTTCGATTGCTTGCAGGAATAGACCTTCGTGGTCAGGTTGATTGTGCTCCGGCGTGGTCAATAACCTCTCGGAGTTGGTTTAGCGATTGCTAAGGCGCAACGTCGTGCACGTTTGTAGTCGGATCGTCAAAGTCGTCTCCACCAAATCGATAGTTATCATCTCATCGAAAGATCGGGACACCCCGCCTCTATCAAGTGGTATCAATATACCACCACCGCTGCCATATACCACCACCGCTGCCATATACCACCACCATATATCCACCACCAATCCGAGTTCCTTGCATATTAGGTTTGTTTTTGGGATCCATCTAATTTCCGATTCGTGTTTCCTTGTCTGAGTAGGTTTCGGATTCCAGCAATCTTTTGCCGTCCGTAGAAGAGGTTGGTTTCAAAAAAAAAATAGAGTCCGAAACCACCCTCCGTTTAGGCCCAAAATTTTCCAAAAATACGGGACAAAAATTTTCTGGCTATCCTATTTTAGGTGTTTCTAAGCGTATTGAGCCAATCGCCGTTATAGAAAGTTTTTTGACCCGTTTCAGTTTTGGGTCCGGCAATCAAAAAAAAATTGGTCGAAAAAATTTGAGCCCATCCTGTCAGTTTGACTTCGCAAGAGTTTTGAGACACTCGCCATTATAGTGATTTTTCAAAAAAAAGAGCAGCAAAAAAAAAAGCAGCAAGCAAAAAAAGGAGGAAAAAATTCCAGAGTGTGCTTTTCCCTTGTTTACGTGCAGCCCGTGATTTTGTTAGTGTTCTAGGCTCGCGTCTCTAGCACGGTCTAGCCTAGGACCAGCAAAGTACCGCGTTGAGCGTTTATTCAACTTTGCATCTCTGAATTGATTATTGTCGACCTTTTTTGCTACCATATTATAAGCCTTCCCAGCTCCACATACATCTACGTCGTGCGTTTGATTCTCCCCGTAATCGCTATATCCAAGCTTTGAGAGTTTTGACTACAACGGTTGCCGATCACCACCGCTGCTGGGTAAGAACTGGTAAGAATTTGAGATTTGCTTGACGGGTTTGTGATACACCACCACCACTTCTTAGTAGTCTGAGGGATCATATTCTTGTGTGTTTCTATTTGCTGCTAACCATGGTAGGATCACAAGCCGATGAGACTGATTGGGAGAACTCGACGAACAAACAGCTACATGATAAGTTTCAGCAAATGATGATTGGACAGTGCAAGATGTGCTAAACAGATTTGACGAGGCCATGGAGAAGATAGATGGCATTGAGAAGACGTTTGAAACAAAGCTTGATAGCAAGTTTGATGAATTGCTCGCTGCGTTTTCCACAACCACCGCCGGCTGCACCTATCGCACCTCTGCACGACAACAACTACGCCCCTTCCGAATCAGTATGGGCGAGCTCAGCGTGTTCGTATTGAGCCGGACAAAATTCAGTGCTGCTGCTATCTGCTGTTGGTGCTTCTTTGGCTCCTCTCTATCGCTGCTTTGGTGGTACCGAGGAGGATGATGAGTATGTGGACGATTATGAGGATGAGGTTGATCAACATCGAACTACGTGCAACCACCAAACACCACAACCACCGTGTCGTCCACATGCAAATAATGGCAATGTTAGGGCTCCCCTCAGTACGAGATCATGACCATCTCCCTAAACCGAAATTGAATATTCCACCATTTGAGGGTAGATATGTTCCTGATATATATCTTACTTGGGAGTTAGAAACTGAACAACGATTTACATGTTTACAATATCCCGAGGAGAGACGTGTTCCTCGCTTGCTTGTGCTTTCACTAGCTTTGCATGTGTTTGGTGGTCTGCAACATTGTAGATTATATCCTGTTCCAGCTACTTGGGCTGCTTTGAAAACTGCTATGCGTACTCGTTGGGTTCCACCATATTATCAACGTGAATTACTTCAAAAATTGCAGCGCTTAAGACAAGGAAAAACTCAGAGAAGAATATTATCGTGAATTACAAACTGGCTTGATTAGATGTGGTATTGTTGAGGAGAATGAAGCTATGCTTGCACGTTTTACGGGTGGATTAAATAGAGATTCAGACCATTCTAGACTATAAGGATTATAATAATATTACTCGTTTATTCCATCTTGCTTGTAAAGCTGAGCGTGAAGTGCAGGATCGATGTGCATTGGCGCCGCACTAACTTTTCTCGCAGTCGACCTTCATCATGGACACCACGTGCATCATCTACTTCCACCGCACCATCACCTCCTTGGTGCCACCTCCAACCGTGATACAAGAAAGCACACAACCACCACTATCTCGCCAAGAGCACACTGCCGGGCTGCATGTAGAGCTCTTCTTCTTCCATGGCGTCAACAGGGCACACAAGTGATATTATTTGTCGTCGTTGTAAGGGAAGAGGACATTTTCTGAGAGAATGCAAATCTCAGCATGTGATGATTGCTCTTGAGGATGGTGGGTATGAGTCCGCTAGTGACTGTGATGAGGAGACTTTGGCTCTTATTACACATGAGGAGCACGGTGGAGATGCTTCGATCATGAGACACAATACATGGCTGCGAAGATCTTTGACAGTATGAATGTTTAGTTGCTCAACGTGTTTTGAGTGTGCAGTTACACAAGCTGAGCAAAATCAGAGGCATAATTTGTTCCATACAAAGGGAGTTGTGAAGGAACGTTCTATTCAGCGTCATCATAGATGGAGGGAGCTGCAACAACTTGGCTAGCATGGAGATGGTGGAGAAGCTATCTCTCACCACAAGACCACATCCACATCCTTACTACATCCAATGGTTCAACAACAGCGGCAAGGTGAAGGTAACACGTCTTTGCTCGTGTGCATTTTAGTATCTCTACATATGCTGATTATGTTGATTGTGATGTCGTACCTATGCAAGCATGTTCCTTGTTACTTGGTAGACCATGGCAATTTGATAAAAATTCTGTACACCATGGTAGAAACAATCAAGATACTCTTGTTCATAAGGATAAAAATATTACTTTGCTTCCTATGACTCCACGAGTCCATTTTGAAAGATGATATTAATAGAGCTAATAAAGCAAAACAGAGAAAATAAGAGTGAAAATCAGATTGTGGCAAAAGAATTTGAGCAACATATGAAGCCTAATAATAAACCATCTACTGTTGCTTCAAATTAAATTGAAAAGTGCATGTTTACTTGCCACCAAATCTGATATTGATGAGCTAGATTTTAGCAAATCTATTTGCTATGCTTTTGTGTGCAAAGAGGCATTATTTTCATTCGAGGACGTGCCTTCCTCTTTGCCCCTCGCTGTCACTAACATTTTGCAGAGTTCACGACGTCTTTCCACAAGGCGTGCCACCGGATTACCACCTATTCGAGGATTGAGCATCAAATTGACTTAATTCGGTGCATCATTACCCAACCGTGCACCATACCGTACCAATCCGGAGGAGACGAAGGAGATTATCGTCAAGTACAGGAGCTGCTCGACAAAGGTTATATACGCGAATCCCTTAGTCCTTGTGCTGTTCCTATTATTCTAGTGCGAAAAGGATGGTACGTCACGTATGTGTGTTGATTGTAGAGGCATCAATAATATTACTATTCGTTATCGTCACCCTATTCCTAGGCTAGATGATATGCTTGATGAATTGAGTGGCTCTACAATATTCTCCAAAGTTGATTTATGTAGTGGATACCATCAAATTCGTATGAAATTGGGAGATGAATGGAAAACAGCATTTAAAACTAAGTTTGGATTATATGATTGGTTAGTCATGCCTTTTGGGTTAACTAATGCACCTAGTACTTTCATGAGATTAATGAGCGAAGTTTTACGTGCTTTCATTGGACGATTTGTGGTAGTCTATTTTGATGATATACTGATTTATAGCAAATCTTTGGAAGAACATTTGGAACATTTACGTGCTGTTTTTAATGCTCTATGTGATGCACGTTTGTTTGGTAACCTTGGGAAGTGCACCTTTTGCACCGATCGAGTATCGCTTCTTGGCTATGTTGTTACTCCACAGGAATTGAAGTTGATAAAGCCAAGATTGAAGCTATTGAGAGTTGGCCGCAGCCCAAAGCGGTCACACAAGTGAGGAGTTTCCTTGGCCTCGCTGGTTTCTATAGGCGTTTTGTGAGAGATTTCAGCACCATTGCTGCACCTCTCAACGAGCTTACAAAGAAGGATGTGCTTTTTGTTTGGGGTACCGCATAGGAAGAAGCATTCACGGTATTGAAAGCTAAGTTGACACATGCTCCTTTACTCCAACTTCCCGATTTTAATAAGACTTTTGAGCTTGAATGTGATGCTAGTGGAATTGGATTAGGAGGTGTGTTATTACAAGATGGCAAACCTGTTGCATACTTTTCTGAAAAATTGAGTGGGCCTAGTCTGAATTACTCTACTTATGATAAAGAATTATATGCTCTTGTTCGGACTTTAGAAACATGGCAACATTATTTATGGCCCAAAGAATTTGTTATACATTCTGATCATGAATCTTTGAAACATATTAAAAGTCAAGCTAAACTGAATCGTAGACATGCTAAATGGGTTGAATTCATTGAAACTTTCCCTTATGTCATTAAACACAAGAAGGGTAAAGAAAATGTTATTGCTGATGCATTGTCTCGTCGCTATACTATGCTTTCACAACTTGACTTCAAAATATTTGGTTTGGAGACCATCAAAGATCAATATGTGCATGATAGAGGCGGAGGTGTCCCGTCTTTCGATGAGATGGTGGATTTCGCTTTGGTGGAAGTCGACTTTGACGATCCGACTACGAGCGTGCGAGGACGTCGCGCCTTAGACATCGCTAAACCAACTCCAAGAGGTTATTGACCACGCCGGAGCACGATCAACCTGACCACGAGGGTCTATTTCCTGCGAGCAAACGAAGAACAAGCAAGAAACTGAGATTGCAATCTGGATATTGCGAATATAAGATGAAAGCTTTATTGATCAAGGTGGGGTTCGTGGCGCCTTTATCAGTCGTTGAACACAAACGAAATCACGCGAAGTTGCAGCTATGGCGAACTTTTGATCTAAACAAAACCCCAAAGTCTAAAACGGTGCCCTAAGGGCTGTATATATGGAGGAAGAGGGGAGAATTTCGTGGCCCTTGGTGGAGGGGTCCAAACTAACCCTATCTCTTGTTTCCCACACATACGGACTCTAAAATAGCCTATACTAATGTATTTCGAAATTACATGGGCCTGGCCCAATAATAAGGTGACGCAGCACCTAGAATAGCCTCTGGACGAAATTTATGAAGTGGCATCTTGTATATTCCGTCCAAGGCTTCATGCACTCATTATGGTGGCTTCAAAGTCTTGAAATCATCACTTGTAACTCTATTCTTGTCCCCCTTGCGCATGCCATCATCTCCATGCTTGTTCTTGATCCAATGTTCATCCTTCTCCAAGCTAGGCCCTTCATTTGTAAGCAAAACAAATGTATCCAATTTAGGCAGCATCATATTCTCATGAACATTAGAATCATTACCAAGAAACGAAAGTACCTGGTAATTTAGTTGGCAAGCGCGAGCTCTAGTAATTGGTCCAGTATGTATAGCAGTAGGGGCTGTGGGTGTAACAATGGTATTGATGTCCTCATCAGTGCATGATGCTGATTTTAAAGATGTATTGCAGAATTGTAAAGAAGGAAGAACATGGAACAAGTTTGTCGTTAATGATGGATTTGTGTTTCGTGCTAACAAGCTATGCATTCCAGCTAGCTCCGTTCGTCTTTTGTTGTTGCAGGAGGCGCATGGAGGAGGACTAATGGGACACTTTGGCGTGAAGAAGACGGAGGACGTACTTGCTACACATTTCTTTTGGCCAAAGATGAGACGGGATGTTGAGCGTTTTATTGCTCACTGCACTACATGTCAAAAAGCTAAGTCACGACTCAATCCTCATGGTTTATATATGCCTTTGCCTGTACCTAGTGTTCCTTGGGAGGATATATCTATGGACTTTGTTTTAGGTTTACCTAGAACAAAGAAGGGGAGGGATAGCATATTTGTTGTCGTGGATAGATTCTCGAAAATGGCACACTTTATACCATGTCATAAAAGCGATGATCTTTGTCAATGTTGCTAATTTGTTCTTTCGTGAAATTATTCGCTTGCATGGTGTGCCAAATACTATTGTTTCAGATCGTGATACTAAATTTCTTAGCCACTTTGGAGATGTTTATGGGCTAAGTTGGGGACTAAACTGCTTTTAGTACTACTTGTCACCCCAAACCGATGGACAAACTGAAGTAGTCAATAGAACATTGTCTACTATGCTTAGGGCTGTTCTAAAGAAAAATAAGAAAATGTGGGAGGAATGCTTGCCTCATATTGAATTTGCTTATAATCGTTCATTGCATTCTACTACTAAGATGTGCCCTTTTGAAGTTGTGTACGGTTTCCTACCTCGTGCACCTATTGATTTGTTGCCTCTTCCATCTTCGGAGAAGGTTAATTTTGATGCTAAAGAACGTGCTGAATTGATTTTAAAAATGCATGAGTTAACTAAGGAAAACATTGAGCGTATGAATGCTAAATATAAACTTGCTGGAGATAAGGGTAGAAAACATGTTGTGTTTGCACCGGAGATCTTGTTTGGTTACATTTGCGTAAGGATAGATTTCTGATTTGCGCAAATCAAAGCTAATGCCACGTCTTTGCTGGTCCCTTTAAAGTGTTGGAGAAAGTAAATGATAATGCATATAAACTTGAGCTGCCCGCAGATTTTGGGGTTAGTCCCACTTTTAACATTGCAGATTTGAAGCCATATTTGGGTGAGGAAGATGAGCTTCCGTCGAGGACGACTTCATTTCAAGAAGGGAGGATGATGAGGACATCAATACCATTGTTACACCCACAGCCCATGCTACTATACATCTTGGACCAATTACTAGAGCTCACAAGACGCCAACTAAATTACTGTGTACTTTCGTTTCTTGGTAATGATTCTAATGTTCATGAGAATATGATGTTTGCCTAAATTGGATACATTTGTTTTGCTTACAAATGAAGGGCCTAGCTTGGAGAAGGATGAACATTGGAGCAAGAACAAGCATGGAGATGATGGCATGCTAAGGGGGACAAGAATGGAGTTACAAGTGATGATTTCAGGACTTTGAAGCCACCATAATGAGTGCATGAAGCCTTGGACGAAATATACAAGATGCTACTTCAAAAATTTCGTCCAGAGGCTATTCTAGGTGCTGCGTCACCTTATTATTGGGCCAGGCCCATGTAATTTCGAAATACATTAGTATAGGCTATTTTTAGAGTCCGTATGTGTGGGGAAACAAGAGATAGGGTTAGTTTCGGACCCCTACACCAAGGGCCACGAAAATCTCCCCCTCTTCCTCCATATATACAGCCCTTAGGGCACCGTTTAGACTTTGGGTTTTGTTTAGATCAAAAGTTCGCCATAGCTACAACTTCACAGATTTCGCTTTGTGTTCAACGACCGCACAAAGCGCCACTGAACCCCACCTTGATCAATAAAGCTTTCATCTTATACTCGCAATATCCAGATTGCAATCTCAGTTTCTTGCTTGTTCTTCGTTTGCTCGCAGAAATAGACCCTCGTGGTCGTTGATCGTGCTCGGCGTGGTCAATAACCTCTCGGAGTTGGTTTAGCGATTGCTATGGCGCGGCGTTCGCGCCGCCGTGGTCGGAACGTCAAAGTCGACTTCCACCAAAGCGAAATCCACCATCTCATCGAAAGACGGGACACCTTTGCCTCTATCATCCGGGCTGGTCCGGATGATCCGGGCGGGGACCCGGATGAGCCGGAGGGTCGGCTGATGGTCGCGATGGGCTGGATGTCCGGCTGGTGGTCCGGACGTCCGGCGGGTCCGGATGATCCGGGGCCGAGACCCGGATGGTCCGGCCGGGAGAGCTTCATTGCCTTGATCGCCAGAAGCGGATCGTCCGGACCGGGGTCCGGATCATCCGGGCTCTGTCCGGATCGTCCGGGCCTCCGTCCGGATCGTCCGGCCTCTCTGGTTCTTGTTGCTTTCTTCTCTCCGTCTTCATGCACGCCTTCCGCTTCCGGTTCTCCTTGCTTCCTAGCCTCTTCATGGTTGACTCCTTGGTGCCTGAGTATGCATAGAGTTTCCGTTTGAGGTAGTAACCATGTCTCATGTGAATCGGAGGAGAGTTGTGAGAGGAGTGATGTCACCTCGGTCTCAAGAGCCCTTGCACGTGCTCGAGTCATCGGTCCTTGTGGTGTTGTAGGTGTTGATGTAGAGTCCATGGGGATGATGGAAGGATGCTCCGCATCATATCCATGGAAAGGCGAGAGGTCTTTGATGTTGAAGGTGTCGCTCACGTCGTACTTGTCGCTTGGTAGGTCGAGCTTGTAGGCGTTGTTGTTGTAGCGTGCTAACACCTTGAACGGTCCATCGGCTCGAGGTAGAAGTTTGGACTTGCATTCGTTGGGGAAGCGTTCCTTGCGAAGGTGTAGCCACATGAGATCGCCTATGTTGAAGATCATGGGTTGCTTGTTGATGTTGAGCTTGGTAGTGAGTCGTTCTACGTGGCGCTCGATGGTGTGTCTTGTCTCTTCATGCACCTTCTTGATGTAGCTTGCACGGGCGCTTGCGTCGATGTTGGTGCGTTCTTGTAGAGGTAGAGGTAGAATGTCCAATGGGGACAATGGATTGAAGCCATAGACGACCTCGAAGGGGGACTTGCCGGTTGTCGAATGTCTTGCGCGGTTGTTGGCGTACTCGGCGATGGGTAGACACGCCTCCCACTCCTTGATGTTCTTCTTGATCAACACGCGAAGTAGAGTGGAGAGCGTCCGGTTCGTCACCTCCGTTTGGCTGTCGGTTTGAGGATGGTATGCGGATGAGAAGAAGAGCTTGATTCCGAGCTTGGCACATAGGGTCTTCCAAAAGTAACTCAAGAACTTGATGTCGCGGTCGGAGACGATTGTCTTTGGGACTCCATGGAGGCGCACGATTTCCCTACAAAAGAGATTTGCAATATGTGAAGCATCGTCTACCTTGTTGCGAGGAATAAAATGTGCCATCTTAGAAAATCTATCCACAACAACAAACACGGAATCCTTTCCATTTTGAGTTCTAGGCAAACCAAGTACAAAGTCCATGCTAATGTCTTCCCAAGGTTGATAAGGAATAGGAAGAGGCATGTAAAGACCATGAGATTGAGCTTTTGACTTAGCTTTGTGGCATGTTGAGCATCGGGTGGTGAAGCATGAGACGTCTCGAAACATCTTGGGCCAAAAGTAGTTCTCGGAGAGCGTGGCGAAGGTCTTGTCGCGTCCAAAATGTCCCATGAGTTCACCTCCATGAGCCTCTTGCAAAAGTAGCAAACGAAGAGAAGACTCGTGATGCGGAGCATCCTTCCATCATCCCCATGGACTCTACGTCAACACCTACAACACCACAAGGACCGATGACTCGAGCACGTGCAAGAGCTCTTGAAACCGAGGTGACATCACTCCTCTCACAACTCTCCTTCGATTCACATGAGACATGGTTACTACCTCAAACGGAAACTCTATGCATACTCAGGCACCAAGGAGTCGACCATGAAGAAGCTAGGAAGCAAGGAGAATCGGAAGCGGAAGACACACGCGAAGACGGAGAGGAAGAAGCAACCAGGACCAGAGAGGCCGGACGATCCGGACGGAGGCCCGGACGATCCGGACAGCGCCCGGATGATCCGGACCCCGGTCCGGACGATCCGGCTAAATCGACCGAAGGCAACAGAACCTCCTCGCTGAAGCCGGATCATCCGGACCCAGGCCCGGATCATCCGGACCCAGGCCCGGATCATCCGGACCCTGCCCGGACGTCCGGACCTCCAGCCTGACATCCGGCCCGTCGCCGCCACCAGCCGACCCTCCGGCTCATCCGGGACTCCACCCGGATCATCCGGACCCTCGTCCGGATCATCCGGCCAGCGCCTGTGCGCGCGTGTTGGGCTGAGCCCATGTACCCATTCGCCCCAGACTCTATATATAGGACCCCCTCTCCTCACTTTGAGACATAGCATTGGATTAGCTCATATTTGTGTGTGAGAGCCTTTGCTCATCCACCGGTACTTCTCCTCGGAGATCAGGACCTCCGTCTAGGAGAAGATCCATTGGATTCAAGACCCCTACCTAGGGAAGATCCCCTCGTGGATGCAAGACCTCCTCCGGGAGAAGAACGGCTACCTTTGTATCTTTCCTTTGTTGATTTTGGACCATGTATCACTCGTGCTTCGATGATCTAGAGCTTGTGTGATTGATCTCTTGTCGGTTGAGTGTCTCTCGTTCTTCCCGTGATTTCCTCTCTTTCTTCCGCGACGTTCTTCGTGTTCCTCCGTAGGATCCCTCCAAACGTGAAAGATCGGCGAATTAGGGTTCCACCCTGCATCATATGGTATCATGAGCCACGTTGATCACGCTTTTGGAGCCCTACCCGTGATTTCTAGCTTGATTTTGTTGTTTTCGTCCTAAAACCCGAAAATCCCCACAAAAGTACCCCCAAAATTTTTTGTGATTTGTTGGTTTTGATGATGTTTTGTTGTTTTTGATCCGTGGATTCGGTGTGTAACTCGTGGATCTTGTGTTTCCCCACCTTCTTCCCCTCGAAATCCACCCAAAATCCCCGAAATCGTCAAATTTCTCCCCGTTTTCGAGTTCTTCCCAAGCAGTTCCCGTGCGTGGTTGACCTGCCCGGATCATCCGGACCAAGTCCCGGATCATCCGGACATACCCGGATCATCCGGCTCCTGGCCCGGATCATCTGGCTTCCTCTGCCTACACTGCAATTCTGCAGTTCTCCTCCACCACCACTACCACCCACACATACATACACCCTCCCCACCCCATCCACCACCACTTCCAGTTGCAAAACCCCAAGACACAACCTCCATACTTCCATTCGAAGTTGAGTTCGACAATTTGAGTGAGATTTCCGTGTCCTTTTGTGTTTCGGCTATCTAGGCGCGGTGTGGCATCAACAACAAACGCTCACTTTGGTCGGATACTCATCTTCGCTACGGACGGTAACATCGACGACATCTTTGTCATACCTTGCAATTGCATTGATAGCCATCATATACCATCTTTTGCGTTGCTTACCCACCGAGACTAGCCATTGAGTATTGCCGGCAACGTGACTTGTGCACATTAGTTGCATACACCATATCATACATACCTTTGAGGTGCATATCTCGGAATCAACTTGTGTGTCACAAAGTTGTCATCGCATACACAATTGCTATCTTAGTTCGTCAAGTTTGCATAAGAAAAGAGCTCAAAAGAGAAAGAGCCACTCAAGCTTTTAAGCAAAGAGGAAAGATAAGCAAAGAGCTTATAAGCAACAAGCATAGCATCATACAACATTAAGATTGTCATATAAGATCATCTTGGATCATTGCACCGAAATACCATACATATAGTATACTTGGGATAGAGATCGTTGCATTTTTGCCTAGTAGGTTGTGCACAAGCTCCGTATCCGCCTATTGTGCAATCGTGCTAGCGTCTCTCTAGTATTGTGCAACAAGAGCATTTTCGTGGATTCCACATTTTGGCTCACTTTTGGTTTGCACAATCCCATTTATCTATTTGCGTGTGTTTTTCCGTGTACCACTACTTGCTTGGTCTACTTGTTGCATATGCGAATTTGCGAATCTTCTTCAACATTTTTGAGTCAAGCTAACAATTGCAATCAATTTTGTGCCACCATCCTAACCAAGCTCCACCAAAGGCTTTTACTTGTGTAGGTGTGAGAATCGACAAGGATCGGTACCAATAGTGCTATTTCATTGTCCGCATTTGAGTGAACTTGATTCATCTTCAACTTCGGTCAAAGGTACATTGGTATTCATTCTTATCTTTCTTCCACTCACAATTTGCTTGAAATGATGGATAGGCCAAGTTCTTCTACAAATCCACTCTTCATCGAGCAAGACGACGACATGTCATCATACGTCACCAAGAGCCACCTCTTTGGTGCGCAACGGGCTCTCCATCAAGAGCAACAAGCAATGAGCGAACGCATCGACAACCTCTCCACCGACTTGCGACTCTCCAAGAAACGTACACGCGATTACTTCGACAACAAACTCGACGCGCACAAGAAAGAGAACGATGCAAGAATGGACGAGATCCGCGCCTTGTTGGTGAACCGGCGTACTTCTACCTCTTCACACTCAAGACGGAGCCACTCAAGTCGCCACTCCGACGACTCCTTCTCTGACACAAGTACACCGTCATCGAACATTCTTCGACGAACCGCGCGTCAAGATCGTCATGCATCTCGCAACCCGCTACACGACAAGAATCTACAAGAGCAAGTTGATGAAGAAGTTCCTCTTCCTCAATCGAGCCAAATGGCGTTTGCTCAAGCTCAAGAACGACAACGTCTTCGTCACCAACAAGAACAAGAACGAGCGCGCCTACACCAAAAGCAACAAGACGCCGAGGCTCAACGTCTTCAACAACAACAACGAGAAGCACAAGCTCTTGAGGCGGAACGCGCCCTTCAAGCATCAAGTCGAGCTCTTGCCAACCGCAATCGCGAAAGGCGTAATCAAGAGGAAGCCCTTCGAGAAGAAATACAAGAGAGGAACTATCATCCACGTGCGCAACGTCAGGCCCAACAAGCTCCTCCACAAGCTCCTCAAGCTCAACCTCAACCTCAAGGTCAACAAGAGCAAGTTGATCATGGACTTCCTCCTCGCCAAGAGCAACATGAGGATGATTACCCTCCACGTCAAGAACGTCATCATCAACATCGACCTCAACACAATGATGAACAATGCTATGGGAAGCTCAAGTTCACAATGCCCAAGTTCAATGGAACCAATGATCCCGAAGAGTACCTCTCATGGGCATTGAAGGTCGACAAAATCTTTCGTTTGCACAACTATGAGGAAGAGAAGAAGATCGCTATGGCATCAGTTGAGTTCCAAGACTATGTGCTCATATGGTGGGAACAAGTCCTTGAGCGCCGACAAGCAAGAGGTGAACCTCCAATCACAACTTGGGCTCAAATGAAGGATGTCATGAGAGCACGTTTTGTGCCCACCTACTATGACCGTGATCTCTTCAAGAAGCTACAACTCCTCAAACAAGGAACAAAGAGTGTTGAATAATACTACAAAGAGATGGAGATTGCCATGATTCGAGCCAATGTCAAGGAAGATGATGAGCAAACAATGGCACGATTCTTGAATGGACTCAACCATCCCATCAAGAAGATTGCCGACTTCCAACCTTACTCCAACCTCATTGAGCTCGTCCATCAAGCTACAAAGGCGGAACGACAAGTGCAAGATGACTTCAAGTACGCCAAGTACTCATCCAAGACATACGGCCTCTCCAACAACCAAGCTTCAACAACTACTCCAACTTCGACATCAACCAAGCCTTTTCCAAGCAACGACGACAAGTCAAGTTACAAGAAAACTTCTACAAGTTCAAGTCGTCCTCCTCCTACTACAAGCAACTCCAAGCCGCGTGCTTCCTCATCTACTCCAACCGATGAGACCGTCAAGACAAGCTCCTTCAAGTGTTTTACTTGCGGCGGCCGAGGCCACAAGTCATATGAATGCACCAACAAGCGCACCATGATACTCAACGACGATGGCACCTACGACTCAATGAGTGAAGATGAAATGGACGCTATTGAGCAAGTGGCCATGCACCGGCGCGTGAATGAGGATGAAGATGATCAAGTCTTTTGTGATGAAGATACAAGCCCCGCTCTTGTTGTCTCCAAAGTCTTGACACTTCAACATCACCAAGAAGAAGACCAACGATGCCACATCTTCCACACAAAGGCCGGCATCAATGGGAGATCCGTCAAGGTCATCATCGATGGAGGTAGTTGCCACAACTTGGCAAGCGAAGAACTATGCTCCAAGCTCCAATTGGTCAAGAAGAAGCATCCGCAACCATACAAGGTTCAATGGCTAAGTGACTCCCAACTATACGAGTTGAGCATACGGTCCAAGTATCCTTCAAAATCGGTGCATATGAAGACACTTTGGAGTGTGATGTGGTCCCAATGACCGCTTGCCACCTTCTCCTTGGTCGGCCATGGCAATTCGACCGTGGTGTCTACCACAATGGGCGTACAAACCACTATAGCTTCAAGATGAAAGGCAAAGAATATGTCCTACGACCCATGTCTCCTAGTCAAGTGATAGCCGACAAACAAGCCACCAACCAAAGAGAGAAGAGTGAGAAAGTGAGCCACCAAAAAGTGAGTGAGAGCCACAAGCCAAATTTGAGCGCCTCTTCGCCTAGAGAGAAAAACCTCATACTATTCGCCACCAAACATGAGATGAGAGAAGTGTGTGAGAACCCATCGAGTGTGATGCACTTTGTCCTTGTGTGCAAGGATGGAGAACCAAAAACTAACACCACTCATGAGCTACCTTTGGTTTTTCAACCTCTTTTGCAGGAATTCCAAGATGTGTTCCCCGATGAGCTACCTCCGGGTCTACCTCCTCTTCGAGGCATTGAGCATCGAATCGACCTCATCCCCGGAGCGCCACTTCCAAACAAAGCTTGCTACCGTGTCAATCCCGAAGAAACCAAGGAGATTCAACGGCAAGTACAACAACTAATCGACAACGGTCATGTACGTGAAAGCTTATGCCCTTGTGCCGTGCCCGTTATACTTGTGCCTAAGCCCGATGGAAGTTTCCGCTTGTGCTCCGATTGTAGACCCATAAATGCTATCACCGTGCGCTATAGGCATCCCATTCCTCACCTAGATGATATGCTTGATGAACTTAGTGGAGCCAACTTTTTCTCAAAAATTGATCTTAAAAGTGGCTATTATCAAATCCGCATTCATGAGGGTGATGAATGGAAAACCGCTTTCAAAACAAAATTTGGCTTATATGAATGGTTGGTTATGCCTATGGGTTTGTCGGAAGCTCCCGGAACTTTTGTGCGCCTCATGCATCATGTACTTCGTCCATACATTGGAATCTTTGTTGTGGTTTACTTCGATGATATTCTTGTGTTTAGCAAAACCATGAAAGAGCATCTTGATCATGTTAAGATTGTTTTGCAAACACTTCGAAAAGAAAGTCTTTATGCCAACTTGAAGAAATGCACTTTTGGAGTTGACAAAGTGGTTTTCTTGGGTTTCGTTGTCTCTTCCAAGGGTGTCCATGTTGATGAAACTAAGATCAAAGCAATTAAAACTTGGCCCCAACCCACCAATTTGCAACAAGTGCGAAGTTTCCTTGGCCTTGCAGGTTTTTATCGCCGCTTTGTGAAAAACTTTAGCACTATTGCAGCTCCTTTGCATGCTTTGAGTAAGAAGAATACTCCTTTTGTTTGGGGACCTTTGCAAGCCAACGCTTTCGATGAGCTAAAGTCTTTGCTTACTCATGCTCCAATTCTTGCTTTGCCCAGTTTTGACAAAACTTTTGAGGTCCATTGTGATGCAAGTGGTACCGGAATTGGCGGAGTTTTAATGCAAGAAAAAGCGAGTCATTGCTTATTTTAGTGAAAACTCTCCGGTGCTCAACTTAACTATCCGTGTATGACAAGGAATTGTATGCTTTAGTGCGTGTCCTCCATGTTTGGGAACATTATCTTAGACCTCATGAGTTTGTCATCCATACCGATCATGAAACGCTTAAGTACTTAAAAGGTCACACTAAATTGAACAAGCGTCATGCCAAATGGAGTGAATTTATTGAATCTTTTCCATATGTGATCAAGTACATTAAGGGCAAGGAAAATGTAGTTGCCGATGCACTTTCACGCATATGCACACTTGTCATCCAACTTGAGTTGAATGTTATTGGCTTTGAGCACATCAAAGATTTGTATGCTAGTGATCCATCGTTTGCACCTCATTATGCTAAATTTTTGACGCATACATCTTGGGAACAATATTACCTCAAGGATGGTTATCTTATGAGAGCTAACAAACTATGCATACCCGAGTCTTCTCTCCGTTTGCTCCTTTTGCAAGAGGCTCATGGAGGCGGACTAATGGGACATTTTGGACGCGACAAGACCTTCGCCATGCTCTCCAAGAACTACTTTTGGCCCAAGATGTTTCGCGACGTCTCATGCTTCACCACCAGATGCTCAACATGCCGCAAAGCTAAGTCAAAAGCTCAATCTCATGGTCTTTACATGCCTCTTCCTATTCCTTATCAACCTTGGGAAGACATTAGCATGGACTTTGTACTTGGTTTGCCTAGAACTCAAAATGGAAAGGACTCCGTATTTGTTGTTGTGGACAGATTTTCCAAAATGGCACATTTCATTCCTTGCAACAAAGTAGACGATGCTTCACATATTGCAAATCTCTTTGTAGGGAAATCTTGCGCCTCCATGGAGTACCAAAGTCAATCGTCTCCGATCATGACGTCAAGTTCTTGAGTTACTTTTGAAAACTCTTTGCGCCAAGCTAGGAATCAAGCTCTTGTTCTCCTCCGCATACCATCCTCAAACCGACGGCCAAACGGAGGTGACAAACCGGACGCTCTCCACTCTACTTCGCGTGTTGATCAATAAGAACATCAAGGAGTGGGAGGCGTGTCTACCCATCGCTGAGTACGCCTACAACCGCGCAAGACATTCGACGACCGGCAAGTCCCCCTTCGAGGTCGTCTACGGCTTCAACCCATTGTCCCCATTGGACATCCCATCTCTACCTCTACAAGAGCGCACCAACCGCGACGCAAGTGCCCGTGCAAGCTATATCAAGAAGATGCATGAAGATACAAGAAACACCATCGAGCGCCAAGTACAACGACTAGCGACCAAGCTCAACATCAACAAGCAACCCATGATCTTCACATAGGCGATCTCGTGTGGCTACACCTTCGCAAGGAACGCTTCCCCAACGAACGCAAGTCCAAACTTCTACCTCGAGCCGATGGACCCTTCAATGTGTTAGCACGCTACAACAACAACGCCTACAAGCTCGACCTACCAAGCGACAAGTAAAACGTGAGCGACACCTTCAACGTCAAAGACCTCTCGCCTTTCCATGGTGATGAAGATCTAGATCCGAGGTCGGATCCTTTCGAAGGGAGGGGATATGATGCGGAGCATCCTTCCATCATCCCCATGGACTCTACATCAACACCTACAACACCACAAGGACCGATGACTCGAGCACGTGCAAGAGCTCTTGAAACCGAGGTGACATCACTCCTCTCACAACTCTCCTTCGATTCACATGAGACATGGTTACTACCTCAAACGGAAACTCTATGCATACTCAGGCACCAAGGAGTCGACCATGAAGAAGCTAGGAAGCAAGGAGAATCGGAAGCGGAAGACACACGCGAAGACGGAGAGGAAGAAGCAACCAGGACCAGAGAGGCCGGACGATCCGGACGGAGGCCCGGACGATCCGGACAGCGCCCGGATGATCCGGACCCCGGTCCGGACGATCCGGCTAAATCGACCGAAGGCAACAGAACCTCCACGCTGAAGCCGAATCATCCGGACCCAGGCCCGGATCATCCGGACCCTGCCCGGACGTCCGGACCTCCAGCCGGACATCCGGCCCGTCGCCGCCACCAGCCGACCCTCCGGCTCATCCGGGACTCCACCCGGGTCATCCGGACCGGCCCGGATCATCCGGCCAGCCTTTGTCTTGGCAGTGTTGGGCTGAGCCCATGTACCCATTCGCCCTGCACTCTATATATAGGACCCCTCTCCTCACTTTGAGACTTAGCATTGGATTAGCTCATATTTTGTGTGAGAGCCTTTGCTCATCCACCGGTACTTCTCCTCGGAGATCAGGACCTCCGTCTAGGAGAAGATCCATCGGATTAAAGACCCCTACCTAGGGAAGATCCCCTCGTGGATGCAAGACCTCCTCCGGGAGAAGAACGGCTACCTTTGTATCTTTCCTTTGTTGATTTTGGACCATGTATCACTCGTGCTTCGATGATCTAGACCTTGTGTGATTGATCTCTTGTCGGTTGAGTGTCTCTCTCGTTCTTCCCCATGATTTCCTCTCTTTCTTCCGCGCGTTCTTCATGTTCCCTCCGTAGGATCCCCTCCAAACGTTAAAGATCGACGAATTAGGGTTCCACCCTGCATCAACTCGGGTATGCAAAGTTTGTTAGCTCTCATAAGATAACCATCCTTGAGGTAATATTGTTCCCAAGATGTATGCGTCAAACATTTAGCATAATGAGGTGCAAAAGATGGATCTCTAGCATACAAATCCTTTATGTGCTCAAAGCCTATAACATTCAACTCTAGTTTGGTGACGAGCGTGCATATGCGTGAAAGTGCATCGGCAACTCCATTTTCCTTGCCCTTAATGTATTTGATCACATACGGAAAAGATTCAATAAATTCACTCCATTTGGCATGACGCTTGTTCAATTTAGTTTGACCTTTCAAGTACTTAAGCGTTTCGTGATCGGTATGGATGACAAACTCATGAGGTCTAAGATAATGTTCCCAAACATGTAGGACACGCACTAAAGCATACAATTCCTTGTCATATACGGGATAGTTAAGTTGAGCACCGGATAGTTTTTCACTAAAATAAGCAATGACTCGTTTCTCTTGCATTAAAACTCCGCCAATTCCGGTACCACTTGCATCACAATGAACCTCAAAAGTTTTGTCAAAATTGGGCAAAGCAAGAATCGGAGCATGAGTAAGCAAGGACTTAATGATGAGGACATCAATACCATTGTTACACCCACAGCTCCTGCTGCTCTACATACTGGACCAATTACTAGAGCTCGCGCACGCCAACTAAATTACCAGGTACTTTCGTTTCTTGGTAATGATTCTAATGTTCATGAGAATATGATGCGGCCTAAATTGGATACATTTGTTTTGCTTACAAATGAAGGGCCTAGCTTGGAGAAGGATGAACATTGGAGCAAGAACAAGCATGGAGATGATGGCATGCGCAAGGGGGACAAGAATGGAGTTACAAGTGATGATTTCAGGACTTTGAAGCCACCATAATGAGTGCATGAAGCCTTGGACGAAATATACAAGATGCCACTTCATAAATTTCGTCCACAGGCTATTCTAGGTGCTGCGTCACCTTATTATTGAGCCAGGCCCATGTAATTTCGAAATACATTAGTATAGGCTATTTTTAGAGTCCGTATGTGTGGGGAAACAAGAGATAGGGTTAGTTTCGGACCCCGCCACCAAGGGCCACAAAATTCACCCCCTCTTCCTCCATATATACAGCCCTTAGGGCACCGTTTAGACTTTGGGTTTTGTTTAGATTAAAAGTTAGCCATAGCTGCAACTTCACGTTGTTTGTGTTCAACGACTGACAAAGCGTCCAGAACCCCACCTTGATCAATAAAGCTTTCATCTTATATTTGCAATATCCAGATTGCAATCTCAGTTTCTTGCTTGTTCTTCGTTTGCTCGCAGGAAACAGACCCTCGTGGTCAGGTTGATCGTGCTCCGGCGTGGTCAATAACCTCTCGGAGTTGGTTTAGCGATTGCTAAGGCGCGACGTCCTCGCACGTTCGTAGTCGGATCGTCAAAGTCGACTTCCACCAAAGCGATATCCATCATCTCATCGAAAGACGGGACACCTTTGCCTCTATCACTTAAGCTCATCGAAAGTGTTGGATTGCAAAGGACCCCAAATGATGAGGACATCAATACCGTTGTTACACCCACAGCCCCTACTGTTACATATACGGGACCAATTACTAGAGCTCGCGCACGCCAATTAAATTACCAGGTACTTTCGTTTCTTGGTAATGATTCTAATGTTTATGAGAATATGATTGATAGAGGCGGGGTGTCCCGATCTTTCGATGAGATGATAACTATCGATTTGGTGGAGACGACTTTGACGATCCGACTACAAACGTGCACGACGTTGCGCCTTGGCAATCGCTAAACCAACTCCGAGAGGTTATTGACCACGCCGGAGCACAATCAACCTGACCACAAAGGTCTATTCCTGCAAGCAATCGAAAAACAAGCAAGAATATGATAAAAGCAATCTGAATATTGCGAGTATATATGAAGTATTGATAAAGGTGGGGATCCGTAAGCGGTCTTGGTCTGGTCGTTGGACACAAACGGTACACGGTTGCAATGGCTAACTTTAACTAAACAAATCCCAAGGAAAAAGCTACTAGATGGATCTACTTATATAGGAGCAAGGGGTGGCGGCCAAGGAGGTGGGAGGACGTCCCAAGGCAGCCTAAAACCAACCCTAGGTCGTACAAGGCTCATGTGCCCAAGTGGAGGTGACGTAACACCTTTGGACTTGTAGTTTGACTCGGATTCTGCTGCAGCGTCAGATTGTTTCGTCCATAACTCAACGCTCCGGACGGATTTTAAGGTGATTCCAATTGTGCTGGAAAGAGCATGAAATCTACTTTCCAACAAAAAAAGAATCACCCAATTCGAGTCCGTATGAAAAGTTGTTGCCGTTTTGAGTCAGGTATGTCTGTGCAGTCCGAATCTGAGTCCAAAACGTGAGAGACTTGGACTCTATCTTCTCTTGGGCCAAAAGTGACGTGAGAGAACTTTTTGAACAGCAAATAAACATCTCTTTCTTCCTTATCTTCATATGTGGATTGTACAAATGTCCCATACACCTGCAATTAGACAAAACACAAAAATGTGTGAAGTATTTTTGTTTTGGATAACATAAATAGATTATTGAATAGTTTGCACTAGAAATCACTTGGCAAATATGCATGTATGCAATATTTTTGGTCATATCCAAGGTAGTCATGTCCTCATCATCCTCCCCTTCTTGAAAATAAAGCCGTCCTCGGCGTTGCTTAATCTGAAATGTGGCTAACAAAAGAGACAAGGTGTACATGTTGTATATGTATATGTCATCCATTTTTACTTCCCTCGATTTTTGCATATATGACACATGAATAGATGAGTAACTTGCATAGTTCATAAAATCTAAAGCCAAAAAATTAGCACAAGAAGTAGAAGGCATGAAAATATTGCAACTCAGTTTGCACATATAAGTGAAGCTCTTATTCATTTCAAAAGATTGACAATGTTCATCATTAAACCATCCCAATGTTGGTGAATAAACCTTACTTGCATCAAATTTACATGCTACAACATGCTTAGATAAGCAAACATGCAATGAGTCATTCGACACGAATCATCACCAAGATTAGAGGTCATATCAAAATGATTAAACATTGATTCTTTTGCATCAACAGTTAATTCAATGGGTGCTCTCAAAATTGTTGGTATTTCAGTTGTTTGATCACATGGCAAAGTCAAATTATCAATATAATCCTCTAAAATAGGTGGTGTGATCAAAGTAGTGGGTAGCTCAACACATGATGTATTCAAGTTAACTAGGCATGCATCATTCTCATGTAAAAGTGGAAAATCTGTACCTTTGTCATTACCTCTTATAGTCAACTCAGATGATGCAGGCACTCTCGATGGTGATGTGTCACATGGTGGAGATGATGTAGTCCTCGCAACAATGGATGTGGTTGTCATAGTACGCGTAGTAGTTGAATAAACATCTGTATCAACAGTTGGAATGTGCACCGTCGCTTGTTCTCCTTGTGGGCAACACGTCGTTTTATTTCTGTTCAGCTTTGCAAGCAAGACGAAACAAATGGTCCATAGGATAACACTCTTCATGAATTAGTATCTCCTGAATATTATGGTTTAATCCTCCCCAAAATCTATCCATAAAATCTTCTTCACTTTCTTCTAAAAATGAGTGCAACAAGGTAGTTTGTAAATCATCATAATATTTTGTTACGGTGTCACTACCTTGTTTTAAATGTTCCAGTTTTTTAATCATGCCACAGTATAATAAACATCGATTTAATCTATCTCTCATGACATGTTTTAAATCATCCCAAGTATTAGGTACATAATCAGGGTGTAACCGACAATATTCACTCCACCAAACTAGAGCATAACCAAAGTGAAAGAACCAACCGCAACCGTAACTTTTTACGCTCATCAAAATTATGGGAAGCAAATATATTATTTATGTCTAACTCCCATTCAATATATAAAGCAGGTCTAAAACGGCCATTAAATGGTGGTATAGAAACATGAACCTGATCATGTGCATTTGGATGCTTGTGCACCTCTCGTGACGGTTGTGGTATTTGCATAGGTGGTGGCATGTCTCCCGCGATCGACAAAGCCCATAAATTGACTCTGGATCCTGTCATGATTAGTAGAACAAGAAACAAAATCCAAAAATAATGTTCCTATAACTACTAGGATGTGGTGGTAAAACGCTCACAGTAAAGCAAATATCAATGTCTTACAAGTTCTTACCATGCAGCAGGCGGTGATCGGCAACCAGCGGTGTCAAGTGTAACGCCCTCGATGCGGCTATAGCTCCCACGTGTCGAAGCACGACTTAGAGACATAACCGCATTGAAAGCAATGTCGCAAGTGAGGTAATCTTCGCACAATCCATGTAATACATAAGGGAAAAGATACATAGTTGGCTTACAGTCGCCACTTCACACAAATACATGAATAAAGCATTACATCATCCAGATACAATCAAGGTCCGACTACGGAACCAAAATAAAAGAAGAACAACCCCACATGCGGCACAGATCCCCGATCGCCCCAACTGGGCTCCACTACTAATCGTCTGGAAAGGAAACATAGTAACGACCTAGGGCCTCATCATATTCCCACTTTAGCTCGATTCTTGCCGTCATCACCGGCATCACCGGTACCAGATCTGTTTTGGTAGAATCAGTGAGCCACGGGGACTCAAAGCAATCTCACACCCGCGAGATCAAGACTATTTAAGCTTAAGGGAAGGCTGGTGTCAAAAGGAGGGGCTGCAAGCGCTAGCATATATGGTGGCTACATCGCAAAAGAGAGCGAGAAGAGAAGCAAGGCGCGGTCGTGAAGCTATTAGCGATCAAGAAGTGATCCCGACTACTTACGCCAATCATAACTCCAACACCGTGTTCACTTCCGGACTCCGCGAGAAGAGACCATCACGTTACATACACGGTTGATGTATTTTAATTAAAGTCAACTTTGGGTTTTCTACAACGGACATTAACAAATTCCCATCTGCCTCATAACATGCAGGCACGGCTTTGAAAGATTATACCTGCAGGGTGTCCCAACTTAGCCCATCACAAGCTCTCACGGTCATCGAAGGAATAAACCTTCACCCAAGACACTCCGATCGACTCGGTGTCCCGGTACATCAAGACATTTCGACAATGGTGAAACTAAACCAGCAAGACCTCCCGCTGTGCCGACAAATCCCGATAGGAGCTGCACATATCTCGTTCTCGTGGCACACCGGATAAGCTAAGCGTGACAGTACCGACGTAATCCAAGTTGCCAAGGAATGGTCCCAAGACGGTGCTCTAGTTTGGACCAACACTCGAGGAGCACCGCCCGGGGTTAAAATAAAGATGACCCTCGGCTCGCGAAACCCAAGGGAAAAAGGCTAGGTGGCAAATGGTAAAACCAAGGTTGGGCCTTCTTTGGAGGAGTTTTATTCAAAGCGAACTGTCTAGGGGGTCCCATAAATCACCCGACCAAGTAAGGAACGCAAAATCAAGGAACATAACACCGTATGACGGAAACTAGGGTGGCAAGAGTGGAACAAAACACCGGGCATAAGGCCGAGCCTTCCACCATTTACCAAGTATATAGATGCATTAATTAAATCAATAGATATTGTGATATCCCAAAATAATCATGTTCCAACAAGGAACAAACTTCATCTTCACCTGCAACTAACAACGCTATAAGAGGGGCTGAGCAAAGCGGTAACATAGCCAAACAACGGTTTGCTAGGACATGGATGGTTAAAGGTTGACATGGCAATATGGGTGGCATGATATAGCAAGTGGTAGGTATCGCAGCATAGGCATAGCAAAAGAGCGAGCATCTAGCAAGCAAAGATAGTAGTGATATCGAAGGTATGGTCATCTTGCTCGTAAGGTTCTCGAGTTGTCAAGGCTTGATCCTCGAGGCGTTCTCAACAGGCTCCTCGCTCACGTACTCGCCTCCGGCTCTACCCAAAGCAAGAACACAAGCAACGGAACCACAATCAAACAAGGAACATATGCACAAGCAATATGATGCAATACATGACATGCTATGCGAGATGTGACATGCTATGCATATGTATGCTCCGGAAGGAAAATGATGAACTGGCATCAACTTGGCAAACCAAGTGTGCCGCTGAAAGATGAGATGATTTCGTTGAAATCGATATAAGGATCACCGGAAACGGATGCACGGTTTGCAAATGACAAGCAAAACAAGAATGACGCAAATCTGCGTTTAACAGCCCGATGCTACTTAGCACGCAACACAAAACTATGCTACAGCACCCCAACATAAAAACAAAGCATATGGCAGCGAACTACAGGAGATGCTTAACAATAGAGGAACACTGAGCTACGGCTAAATCACATCATAACATGTTCAAACAAGCATGGAGGAAGTGCTCAAAATATCAGGTTCACTGACTTGGTGAAAATACTAACATGGCAGGAATTAACATCAGGAAGGCATGTTTAGAGCAAGAAAACAACATGCTACAGGAACTTATAATAGCAAAGCAAGGCATGACATGATTCTACTTAAAGCATATTTCAATAGTCCCTTACTGACCATAAGCCAAAAAGGACCTTAAGAAATGATGGCACCCATGTAAACATTGCAAGTTTTATTACAGATTTCAGACTTAGTGAAAATATCAGGACATGGCAAAAACAGATTCCACATGGCATGTTCGTGAGCTCGATGCACTCTCTACAGAGCACCTCATGATAAACTAAGCATACACCCATCAAGAAGACATGGCATAGGAGCTATACATGGCAAGAACAACATCGTAGCATACACGGATCAACTACACCGACCTCGTGAAAATTGAATCTAATGCAAACAGTCTGCCAGGAAACAATTTCAAGCAAAAGTAGAGCACGAAAATGACATGCTAGACTACTCCATAAATACCAACAAAGGCATAGATGGATAGAGAACATCCATATGTTCAAAACACCCTTACTGATCATGCTCAAAAAGGGCATAGATCTCTCTGAAACAACATGAACATATGGCATAAAATTATCAGCAGGACAAGACTTAGTGAAATCACTAAGTTCCTGAAATCAGTAACAACATCATCCCTACTTTGCATGCTTGTTCTAGTCAACACATAGCTCACAAAAATACATGGAAAATACCCCTGGAAAGATGGCATGGCAATGTTCAACTCACATGTAGGACTCAAATTCATAGGGTGCACACATAATTCATGGCAAAAATGACAAAAGAGCTCGAACTGATAAAATTCTGAAACTAACGATCTGAAGCTATCTTCCAACAGCATTTCGGGCATCAAGATGAGCTCAAATGCAAATGATGCAATGGAATGAAATGATGTACTCTTCGAGACGAACATTTTGACATATTATACGCCCAAAACGGAGCCACGGTTGAGGAGATGTGATGCTATGAAAAATGCACGAAATTATGACAGTTTAGGGACTTAGTGAAAAAAACGAGGGTACGGGGGAAAAGTCAACCGTGGACGTTTTAGATCGGATCTGGCCGGATCCGTGGACGACGGAGGAGGAGGTTCTCGCCGGTGGGGAGGACGCCGGCGGGTCCGGCGGCGCGGTAGCGGGCGGCGGGCAAGCGGCGCGCAGGCATGGCGGCCTTGGCAAGGCGGCAGCAAGCATGGCAGGCGCGCTTGTGATGCGTGTGAGCGCGCGCGGCGGCGGCGCAGGGGGCGGCGGCGGGCGGTGGCGGGCGGCGCGGGCGGCGAAGGGAGGGGCGGCGGCGGCGGCGAGATGGCGGGCGGCGTCGCTGTCGGCGGCGCGCGGCGCGCGCACAGACGGGTCATGGGGCCTCCATGAACCCTAAGCGGGCTGGCAGGCGGCGTCGGCAGCGGCGGCGGCGGCGAATGGCGGGCGCCACGTGGCGGCGGCGGGCGACCGGACGTGTCCGGCTGCGGCCGGACGTGTCCGTGGCGGCGGAGGAGAGCTGCTAGGGTTTCAACCGGATTTTCGGGAGAGTCTATTTATAGGCATAGAGGGAGCTAGGAGAGTCCAAATGGGGTGTAGTTTTCGCCCACACGATCGTGATCGAACGACCGAGGACATGGAAGTGACTTAGATGGGTTATTGGGCTGTTTTGGAGGGTTGTTGGGCTGCAACTTAAAAGAGGCCTTTGCGAGGGTGCGGTTAACCGTTGGAGTACCAAACGAACTCCAAATGACCCGAAACTTGATAGGTGGTCTACCGGTGCTATACCGGGGCCACTTGGCAAGGCTCGGTCCATTCCGAGAATGTTCAACACCCGCACACGGAAAAAGGACAAGAGGGGTGCGCCGGGGAACATAGGAGTGCCGGATTGCAAAACGGACAACGGGGAATATGCTCGGAATCATGAGACGAACGCGTATGCTAATGAGATGCACATGATGACATGATATGAGATGCATGACATGGACAAAATGCAAAACGAAAACAAAACCCAACCACGGAGGGAAAATCATATCACATATCCGAAAATGGCAAGAGTTGGAGTTACAAATATGGAAAGATACATCCGGGGTGTTACAACACTCCACCACTACAAGAGGATCTCGTCCCGAGATCTAGGACTGAAAGAACTCCGGATATTCGGAACGGAGGTGATCCTCGCGCTCCCAGGTGGCTTCTCGGTCGGAATGGTGTGACCACTTTACTTTTAGGAATTTGATTGACTTGTTGCGAGTCTTGCGCTCGGTTTCTTCGAGAATAGCAACGGGGTGCTCATGATAAGAAAGATCTTCTTGGAGGTCAATTTCTTCAAAGTTGATAGTGCGCCAGAATCTTGAAGCACTTGCGAGCTGTGACACGTGAAACACATCGTGCACGCTTGCAAAGTTGGATGGAAGCTCAAGTTGATAGGCGAGATCGCCTCTTTTGCCAATGATCTTGAAAGGACCCACGATCTAGGGGCAAGCTTCCTTTGATACCGGGTTTACGAGTACCTTTCATTGAGAGACGCGAGGTAGACATGGTCTCCAATTTCAAAAGCCACATCACGGTGCTTGTCATCATAATAGCCCTTACCGCGCGATTATGCGGCTTTAAGATTCTCACGAATGACTTTGCACATTTCTTCGCTTCGTGATCAAGTCATTGCCAAGAAGTTGGCGCTCACCGCCCTCTCGGACCAATTGAGAGGAGTACGGCACTTTCGCCATATAGAATTTCAAATGGGGCCTTGCCCAACTCGCTTGGAAGTCGTTGTTGTAAGAGAACTTCGGCATATGGGAGACACTCTTCCCACTTCATGCCAAAAGAAATGACACAAGCCCCGAGCATATCTTCAAGGATTTGATTGACTCGCCGACTTGGCCACTAGTTTGAGGATGGAAAGCTGTCTTTGAAGCGAATGTCGGTGCCCATGGCCTTCGAAAAGAATCCCGAACTTAGAAGTGAAGATGCTTCCACGGTCCAAGAGATCAATTGTGGAATACCGTGCAAGGAGACAATTCGAGGTGTATAGCTCGCCACCGAGCTGCTGTGATAGATTCTTTGACAGAAGAAAATGAGCCACTTTAGTAAGCTTGTCAATGACAACGAAGATAGCGCCATTTCCACGCTTGGACTTGGGAAAACCAGTCACGAAGTCCATCTCGATATGATCAAACTTCCATTCGGAATAGCAAGAGGTTGGAGGAGACCAGCTGATCTTTGGTGTTCTCGCTTTCACCCTTCTGCAGACATCACATTCATTCACGAATTGAGCAATTTCGCTTCATTCGAGTCCACCAATACGACCGCTTGAGGTCATGGTACATCTTCGCACTTCCGTGATGAATGGACAGAGGGAATTGTGTGCCTCATTCATGATGACTTTTCTCGGATCGCCTTTAGGAACCACAATCGATCCTCAAAGAAAAGAGTGTTTTTGTCATCCAAGCGATAGCACTTGTATTTGAAATGCCCTTGTCAATACCACGCTTCACCTTCTTCACCATGGTATCCGTAAGTTGAGCCTCACGAATTTGATCTTCCAAAGTAGGAGAGACTATGAGGTTGGCAAGAAATCCTTGAGGAACAACTTGAAGATTCAGCTTGGAAAGCTTCACAAAGATCCGGTTGGAAGGGCTTGAGAATTAGACTGTTGCAATAAGCCTTTACTTTCGAGCATCTCGCAATCACATTCGCCTTGCCAGAGTATATTCAATACTTGGATTGTACTCTTGAATCATTTCGACCCATCGAGTTTGCTCGAGGTTGAGGTTTGGTTGAGTGAAGATATACTTGAGGCTCTTGTGATCGGTGAAAATGTCCACTTTCCTTCCCAACAAGAGATGTCTCCATGTTATCAATGCATGGACAATCGCCGCCAACTCAAGATCGTGAGTGGGGTAGTTCTTTTCGTTGGGCTTCAATCAAGGCGAGAGGTATAGGCCACAACCTTCTTCTCTTGCATTAACACAGACCGAGACCTTGCAATGAAGCATCACGTAAAACTTCAATGGCTTGGATTCATCAGAGGAGTCAAGACAGAGCTGTAACTAGCTTCTCTTTGAGGGTATTGAAAGCGACGTCACACTCAAAGGCCCGGACATACTTGACATGCTTCGAGGAGGTTGGAAAGAGGCTTTGCAATCTTGGAGAAGTTCTCAACGAATCTTCGCAATAGCTTGCAAGACCGAGAAAATCATGGAGCTGCTTGACATTCGAGGAGGTTCCCAATTCACAATTGAAGACACCTTCTCGGGATTAACAGCGATGCCCTTGGCTGAGATGATATGACCAAGATAAAGAACTTCATCAAGCCGAACTCACATTTGGAAAACTTCGATAGAATTGATGTTCTCTCGAGCTTGTCGAGCACCAATCGCAAATGTTTGGCATGATCCTGCTTGTTCTTGGAGAAGACCAAAATATCATCGAGATACACCAAGACGAATTCATTTGTGTAGGGGTTGAAGATAAAATTCATCATGCGAGAGAAAGTTGGAGGAGCATTAACAAGGCCGAAAGACATGACCGTATATTCATAAGAACCATAGCTTGTTCTGAATGCTGTCTTGGGAATATCTTGTTCACGAATGCGAATCTGATGATAACCCATACGGAGGTCAAGCTTGGAGAATACTTTAGCACCTTTGAGTTGCTCGAATAGCTCATTGATGTTGGGAAGTGGATACTTGTTCTTGATTGTCTTCTTATTCAATGGACGGTAATCAACACAAAGTCGGTCCGTGCCATCCTTCTTCTGGACAAAAGAACTCCACATCCCCATGGAGATGAACTCGGTCCGATCAAACCAGACGCTCTTGTTCATCGAGCTGCTTCTTCAATTCTTTCAGCTCCTTGGGTCCAAGCTTGTAAGGACGCTTGCAAACGGGTTCAATGCGGTGCTCAAGATCAATAACGAATTCGACCGGCCGATGAGGAGGCATACCCGAAGCTCTTCGGAAAGACATCTTGGTACTCACAAACGATCGAATTTGAGAGATAGCATCCAATTCACCCTTCTCATTGAGAGAAAACAACCAATGGTTTCATCACGAAGCGCATAGATGATAACATCCTCGTAAGGGTGTGTCAATTGAATTTCCACGACAAAGACAATCAAGTCGAGCCTTGTCTTTGAGAAAGCCATCCATCCCAAGAATAAGATCAATATCGAGTCGCCAAGAACCATTGGAGAAGATAGAAATCTATAGTCGCCCATCTTGATAGAAACATCCGAGCCATCATCTTGGTGTTCATGAATAAACCCGAGAGGAAACCGCTATCGGCTTAGGCAGATCAACAAGATGCAAATCATGCATGGATGCAAAAGGCTTTGATATGAATGAAATAGAAGCACCAGATCAAATAAAACTTTTGCAGAATATCATTAATCGAAGATTACCCATGATCACATCGAAGAATCCTCTCCGCTTGCTGCATTCATCATGTTCACCTTGGCAGACTTGGGATTATGCTTGACCACCGCATTGCTTGAAGACCTCACAGAGGAGGAGGAGGAAGGCGCCTTTGGTTATGGCATTTGTTCGCATAGTGACCTTCTGCTGGCACTTGTTGCAGTCACCTCTGAGAGCGGACGGTGATAAGGAGCACTTGACCTTGGAGCTTGAGGCTGAGACTTGTTCTCGTAGCTTGGGTTGGGTGGGTGGGAAGATCCACGACCACCGAGTTCTTCTGGCGATAAGGCCGACGGAACGGAGGAGGAGGAAGGTAGAACTTTTGCTGCTTTGTCGCCACTTGAGAGGAGGAAGAAGACTGAACTGCATCCCCGATTCTCTTCTTTGAAGCCTCACACTTGAGCTGAGCACCTTCTAGCTTGAGTGCCATGTTATAGAATTGATCAAACCGAGTAGGCTCATAAAGAACAAGAGATAACTGCAGATCCTCTCAAGGCCACCTCTGAACGATAGATCATACTTTTCTCATCAGAACGCCTTGTTTAGCAAAACGAGCAAGTTTCAAATCTGTATGTTATATTCAGACACCGACATGCTTCCTTGCTTGAGATTGCGAAACTCCTCACGCTTGCTCTCAACAACACCGAAGGAATATGGTGAGCTTTAAAGTCCCGGCAAATCAGTCCAAGTAATCACCGACCACCTCTAGAATCCTTGTATTCTTGGAACCAATCAGCGCCGATCCTTGAGCTGAAAAGACGCGAACTTGACGTAGTCCTCGTGTCCGACATTGCTGCACTCAAAATGCTTGTTGATATCCACGAGCCAATCGCTGCGGCATCTGTAGCCTCGGCACGAAGTCGAAAGACTTTGGCTGGTTGGCAAGGAACTGGTTGAGTGAAGGAAACTGTGGCTGATGATAGAACTGCCCTTGACCTTGATTCCCTTGGTTGCCTTGGCCTTGGTTACGCTCTTGCATCAGCTGAATCAGCAACTGAGCGTTGGCGTTAGTGGTTGCCATCAAAGTTTGCCATGCCTCCGGAGGCGGAGGTGGAGGTGGAGGGTTCGCCTGACTCCCTTCACTGCATTCCGGATTCTGACGCGTTGGCGGAGCCATCCTGAAGAGGGTGACATCCGTTAGCATCTTGATAGATAGATGGACAAGTTGAATCAACGGATAGAAATTGCAACATATAGTCTTCACAATAAACATTCGAACAGGGATGAACGAATGAATTCCAAAGTAAACATCACGTCCATTAAGGTGAGAAGCCACTTGATTAGAGATTGATGATTGAAAATAAAAACAAGGTATGAATGGAACAAATAAGTGGTAAGGATTACCCAATCACAAACCAAATATCTGCGGAAGAAAATGCTAGAGCTACTTGAATCCCACCTATAAACTCCCGAAACTTTCCGGTTATGCAATCAGTGTTGGGGATACAGGGAGCAATATATATATCTCACCCAAGCTAACAATCCCTACATCCAAATGTATCCATCCTTCAACACATAACCAAGAAACCTTCGAAATCGTGTACCTCAACCTTCAAAAGCATCCGTTATACGAGTCATGGCAATACTCCGTACTCACCACAAGATCAAGTTAGCGGGTTATCTCACCAACCGATCGCATAAAAGAGATTTTCGATGTCGGCGTCTAAACTCGTATTCGAGAATCGCAACGATAAAATTATGACGACAACACCTCGAGCTCAACTCCCCGGACACCGCCACAACCCCTAAATGTCGAGGCAACCAAGACAATGTTGTCATCATAAAACCATCGAACGATTCCAAGATACCCGCGTGATCCTAAAAAAAATTTTAGTGAAATTTGAGAAGAGAAGAGTCAAAACTCTCGTCAGATACCTCACCGTAAGGTCGAAGGACTGGGAGTAAAAAGAATTCTAACTCTCCGATATATATAATCCTAAATGACTCAAAACATTTTCTAGACACAACTCGGCCACTAAAAACGATCAAGCAGTGGGGGCTCCTAAGGTCGGGGATGGCTCTGATTACCAACTTGTAACGCCCTCGATGCGGCTATAGCTCCCACGTGTCGAAGCACGACTTAGAGACATAACCGCATTGAAAGCAATGTCGCAAGTGAGGTAATCTTCGCACAATCCATGTAATACATAAGGGAAAAGATACATAGTTGGCTTACAGTCGCCACTTCACACAAATACATGAATAAAGCATTACATCATCCAGATACAATCAAGGTCCGACTACGGAACCAAAATAAAAGAAGAACAACCCCACATGCGACACAGATCCCCGATCGCCCCAACTGGGCTCCACTACTAATCGTCTGAAAGGAAACATAGTAACGACCTAGGGCCTCATCATATTCCCACTTTAGCTCGATTCTGCGCCATCGTACTGGCATCACCGGTACCGCATCTGTTTTGGTAGAATCTGTGAGCCACAGGGACTCAAAGAATCTCACACCCGCGAGATCAAGACTATTTAAGCTTAAGGGAAGGCTGGTGTCAAAAGGAGGGCTGCTGCAAGCGAACTAGCATATATGGTGGCTACATCGCAAAAGAGAGCGAGAAGAGAAGCAAGGCGCGGTCGTGAAGCTATTAGCGATCAAGAAGTGATCCCGACTACTTACGCCAATCATAACTCCAACACCGTGTTCACTTCCGGACTCACGAGAAGAGACCATCACGGTTACATACACGGTTGATGTATTTTAATTAAAGTCAACTTTGGGTTTTCTACAACCGACATTAACAAATTCCCATCTGCCTCATAACCATGAGCACGGCTTTGAAAGATTATACCTGCAGGGTGTCCCAACTTAGCCCATCACAAGCTCTCACGGTCATCGAAGGAATAAACCTTCACCCAAGACACTCCGATCAGACTCGGTGTCCCGGTACATCAAGACATTTCGACAATGGTGAAACTAAACCAGCAAGACCTCCCGCTGTGCCGACAAATCCCGATAGGAGCTGCACATATCTCGTTCTCAGGGCACACCGGATAAGCTAAGCATACAGGTACCGACGTAATCCAAGTTGCCAAGGAATGGTCCCGCACGGTGCTCTAGTTTGGACCAACACTCAGAGGAGCACTGGCCCGGGGGGGTTAAAATAAAGATGACCCTCGGGCTCGCGAAAACCCAAGGGAAAAAGGCTAGGTGGCAAATGGTAAAACCAAGGTTGGGCCTTGCTGGAGGAGTTTTATTCAAAGCGAACTGTCTAGGGGGTCCCATAAATCACCCGACCGTGTAAGGAACGCAAAATCAAGGAACATAACACCGGTATGACGGAAACTAGGGTGGCAAGAGTGGAACAAAACACCGGGCATAAGGCCGAGCCTTCCACCATTTACCAAGTATATAGATGCATTAATTAAATCAATAGATATTGTGATATCCCAAAATAATCATGTTCCAACAAGGAACAAACTTCATCTTCACCTGCAACTAACAACGCTATAAGAGGGGCTGAGCAAAGCGGTAACATAGCCAAACAACGGTTTGCTAGGACATGGATGGTTAAAGGTTGACATGGCAATATGGGTGGCATGATATAGCAAGTGGTAGGTATCGCAGCATAGGCATAGCAAAAGAGCGAGCATCTAGCAAGCAAAGATAGTAGTGATATCGAAGGTATGGTCATCTTGCCTGTAAGGTTCTCAGAGTTGTCGAAGGCTTGATCCTCGTAGGCGTTCTCAACAGGCTCCTCGCTCACGCACTCGCCTCCGGCTCTACCCAAAGCAAGAACACAAGCAACGGAACCACAATCAAACAAGGAACATATGCACAAGCAATATGATGCAATACATGACATGCTATGCGAGATGTGACATGCTATGCATATGTATGCTCCGGAAGGAAAATGATGAACTGGCATCAACTTGGCAAACCAAGTGTGCCGCTGAAAATGAGATGATTTCGGTTGAAATCGATATAAGGATCACCGGAAACGGATGCACGGTTTGCAAATGACAAGCAAAACAAGAATGACGCAAATCTGCGTTTAACAGCCCGATGCTACTTAGCACGCAACACAAAACTATGCTACAGCACCCCAACATAAAAACAAAGCATATGGCAGCGAACTACAGGAGATGCTTAACAATAGAGGAACACTGAGCTACGGCTAAATCACATCATAACATGTTCAAACAAGCATGGAGAAAGTGCTCAAAATATCAGGTTCACTGACTTAGTGAAAATACTAACATGGCAGGAATTAACATCAGGAAGGCATGTTTAGAGCAAGAAAACAACATGCTACAGGAACTTATAATAGCAAAGCAAGGCATGACATGATTCTACTCAAAGCATATTTCAATAGTCCCTTACTGACCATAAGCCAAAAAGGACCTTAAGAAATGATGGCACCCATGTAAACATTGCAAGTTTTATTACAGATTTCAGACTTAGTGAAAATATCAGGACATGGCAAAAACAGATTCCACATGGCATGTTCGTGAGCTCGATGCACTCTCTACAGAGCACCTCATGATAAACTAAGCATACACCCATCAAGAAGACATGGCATAGGAGCTATACATGGCAAGAACAACATCGTAGCATACACGGATCAACTACACCGACCTCGTGAAAATTGAATCTAATGCAAACAGTCTGCCAGGAAACAATTTCAAGCAAAAGTAGAGCACGAAAATGACATGCTAGACTACTCCATAAATACCAACAAAGGCATGGATGGATAGAGAACATCCATATGTTCAAAACACCCTTACTGATCATGCTCAAAAAGGGCATAGATCTCTCTGAAACAACATGAACATATGGCATAAAATTATCAGCAGGACAAGACTTAGTGAAATCACTAAGTTCCTGAAATCAGTAACAACATCATCCCTACTTTGCATGCTTGTTCTAGTCAACACATAGCTCACAAAAATACATGGAAAATACCCTGGAAAGATGGCATGGCAATGTTCAACTCACATGTAGGACTCAAATTCATAGGGTGCACACATAATTCATGGCAAAATGACAAAAGAGCTCGAACTGATAAAATTCTGAAACTAACGATCTGAAGCTATCTTCCAACAGCATTTCGGGCATCAAGATGAGCTCAAATGCAAATGATGCAATGGAATGAAATGATGTACTCTTCGAGACGAACATTTTGACATATTATACGCCCAAAACGGAGCCACGGTTGAGGAGATGTGATGCTATGAAAATGCACGAAATTATGACAGTTTAGGGACTTAGTGAAAAAACGAGGGTACGGGGAAAAGTCAACCGTGGACGTTTTAGATCGGATCTGCCGGATCCGTGGACGACGGAGGAGGAGGTTCTCGCCGGTGGGGAGGACGCCGGCGGTCCGGCGGCGCGGCGTGGGCGGCGGCGGGTGGGGCGGGCGGCAGCATGCTGGCGGCGCAAGGGCGTGCGTGGCCGAAGGCATGCGGCGGGCGGCGGTTCAGGCGGGCGGCGGCGGCGCGGCGGGGCGGGCGCGGCGGCGGCGGCGGCGTGGCGGCGGGGAGAGGCGGGCGGCGGCGGCGGAGATGGCGGCCGGCGTGCGGCGGCCGGCGGCGCGCGGGCGCGGGTTATGGGGGCCTCCGCTGGGCCCTAGCGGGCGGCGGCGGCGTCGGCGTGGCGGCGGCGCGCGGCGAATGGCGGGCGCCACGTGGCGGCGGCGGGCGACCCGGACGTGTCCGGCTGCGGCCGGACGTGTCCGGTGGCGGCGGAGGGGAGAGCTGCTAGGGTTTCAACCGGGATTTTCGGGGGAGGGTCTATTTATAGGCATAGAGGGAGCTAGGAGAGTCCAAATGGGGTGTAGTTTTCGCCCACACGATCGTGATCGAACGACCGAGGACATGGAAGTGACTTAGATGGGTTATTGGGCTGTTTTGGAGGGTTGTTGGGCTGCAACTTAAAAGAGGCCTTTGCGAGGGTGCGGTTAACCGTTGGAGTACCAAACGAACTCCAAATGACCCGAAACTTGACAGGTGGTCTACCGGTGCTATACCGGGGCCACTTGGCAAGGCTCGGTCCATTCCGAGAATGTTCAACACCCGCACACGGAAAAAGGACAAGAGGGGTGCGCCGGGGAACATAGGAGTGCCGGATTGCAAAACGGACAACGGGGAATATGCTCGGAATCATGAGACGAACGCGTATGCTAATGAGATGCACATGATGACATGATATGAGATGCATGACATGGACAAAATGCAAAACGAAAACAAAACCCAACCACGGAGGGAAAATCATATCACATATCCGAAAATGGCAAGAGTTGGAGTTACAAATATGGAAAGATACATCCGGGGTGTTACATCAAGTAACTCCGAATATTGAGTAAAGCGATTGCCAGGGGAGCGTACGTATACACGGTGTAGAAATATGTGGAGCTGGGTTGGCTATATATGGTAGCAAAAGATTAGCAATAATCAATTCAAAGATGCAATGTTGAATAAACGCTCAACGACGGTATTGGCTGGTCCTAGGCTAGACCGACTAGAGACGCGAGCCTAGAACACTAATGAGGTCACGGCGTAGCACAACTAGCATCAATGAAGGATACTAAGTAGCTCTTGACAGCAAGATAGAAGTGAAGATCACAACGATAGTGAAGATAATGATGAAAAACAACTACCAAGCAGGGACATACAACAACTCTCTCTCAACTTTCCTCTTGAAAAGTTTGAGCCAATTTTCTGATAAATTCTTTCAAAGAATGCCACTAACTCAAGCTTTCCAATGCAAAAAGAATCACTCAATTCGAGTTGATATGAGGATTCAAAGAATTCTAAACTGGCCTAAAAATTGGAACAAGCTGTGTTCACGAACTTCAGAGGGCAAAAAGACCTATTTAGAAGCCGATTTTGAGGTGTCAAATAATGAACTAGCTTCTGCAACTATTTAGATGCGGCTCGTTGCTAGCTTCAATTTGAGTACTCACGGAGCCAAAACGGACTTCGTATGAGGAAGATACACCTGTTTTACTGAACAGTGCGCAAAACAGATTCTAATCCGAATTCAGGTACGAGATTGATTCTAGATAGATCCGTATTTTTTCTTCTCTCTTTTTTTTCTCACGCTTTTTTTCTTTTCTTCTCTCTCTTTTTCTTTTTTTTCTTTCTTTTCTTCTTTTTTTCTCTCTTTGTTTTCTCCTCTTTCCAAGACAAACTAGATAAGATGCAGATTGGATCAGGCGAAGATGTGAATGACCTCAACTATGATTATGACAATGAACAGCGTGTAGCACGTGGTGGAAATTAATAGATGGGATGGTGGACAGCGGAAGGGATAATGATGCAGCGGCGTGACTAATGTGAATAGAACTCAAACTCTAAAGGAACTAGACACTAAGACCAGCAACCCACACGACGATGCAATCGATAATTCAACTATGCAAGCAACGAATAGAAAATTGCAAAGGCTCGATCGCTTGGATAAAGGATGAACAGATCTAACTTTTTTGTGGCTTTTTCATGGACTATAGGTATGAATGACAGATGCGATCTAAACTATGAAAAACTGTAAAATCTCACCGAGCAACCTGAAAACTGATACCACTTGATAGAGGCGGGGGTGTCCCGATCTTTCGATGAGATGATAACTATCGATTTGGTGGAGACGACTTTGACGATCCGACTACAAACGTGCACGACGTTGCGCCTTGGCAATCGCTAAACCAACTCCGAGAGGTTATTGACCACGCCGGAGCACAATCAACCTGACCACAAAGGTCTATTCCTGCAAGCAATCGAAAAACAAGCAAGAATATGATAAAAGCAATCTGAATATTGCGAGTATATATGAAGTATTGATAAAGGTGGGGATCCGTAAGCGGTCTTGGTCTGGTCGTTGGACACAAACGAAGTACAACGGTTGCAATGGCTAACTTTAACTAAACAAATCCCAAGGAAAAAGCTACTAGATGGATCTACTTATATAGGAGCAAGGGGTGGCGGCCAAGGAGGTGGGAGGACGTCACAAGGCAGCCTAAAACCAACCCTAGGTCGTACAAGGCTCATGGGCCCAAGTGGAGGTGACGTAACACCTTTGGACTTGTAGTTTGACTCGGATTCTGCAGCAGCGTCAGATTGTTTCGTCCATAACTCAACGCTCCGGACGGATTTTAAGGTGATTCCAATTGTGCTAGAAAGAGCATGAAATCTACTTTCCAACAAAAAAAGAATCACCCAATTCGGAGTCCGTATGAAAAAGTTGTTGCTGTTTTCAGTCAGGTATGTCTGTGCAGTCCGAATCTGAGTCCAAAACGTGAGAGACTTGGACTCTATCTTCTCTTGGGCCAAAAGTGACGTGAGAGAACTTTTTGAACAGCAAATAAACATCTCTTTCTTCCTTATCTTCATATGTGGATTGTACAAATGTCCCATACACCTGCAATTAGACAAAACACAAAAATGTGTGAAGTATTTTTGTTCTGGATAACATAAATAGATTATTGAATAGTTTGCACTAGAAATCACTTGACATATATGCATGTATGCAATATTTTTGGTCATATCCAAGGTAGTCATGTCCTCATCAATGATGCTGCCTAAATTGGATACATTTGTTTTGCTTACAAATGAAGGTACTAGCTTGGAGAAGGATGAACATTGGAGCAAGAACACGCATGGAGTTGTTGGCATGCGCAAGGGGATCAAGAACGGAGTTACAAGTTATGATTTCAGGACTTTGAGGCCACCATAAGGTGTGCATGAAGCCTTGGACGAAATATACAAGATGCCACTTCATAATATTCGTCCATAGGCTATTTTTGGTGCTGCGTCACCTTATTATTGGGCCAGGCCCATGTAATTTCCAAATACTTAAGTATAGGCTATTTTTAGAGTCCGTATGTGTGGGGAAACAAGAGTTAGGGTTGGTTTCGGACCCCACCCTCAAGGGCCACGAAATTCCCTCCTTTTCCCCCATATATACAGTCCTTAGGGCGTCGTTTAGACTTTGGGTTTTGTTTAGATTAAAAGTTCGCCATAGCTGCAACTTCGCATACTTTGTTTGTGTTCAACGACTGCATAAAGGCGTCGAGAACCCCACCTTGATCAATAAAGCTTTCATCTTATATTCGCAATATCCAGATTGCAATCTCAGTTTCTTGCTTGTTCTTCATTTGCTCGCAGGAAATGACCCTCGTGGTTAGGATGATCGTGCTCGGCGTGGTCAATAACCTCTCGGAGTTGGTTTAGCGATTGCTAAGGCGCTGACGCCCTCGCACGCCGTAGTCGGATCGTCAAAGTCGACTTCCACCAAAGCGAAATCCACCATCTCATCGAAAGACGGACACCTCCGCCTTTATCAAGTGGTATCGATTTCCGTGTTGCTCGGTGAGATTTTACGCTTTTCGTAGTTTAGATCGAGTCTGTTCTTCATATCTATAGTCCACGAAAAAGCCAAAAAATTAGGGTTAGTTCATCCCATCCAACCAATCGAGCCTTTGCATAATCTTTTTCAGATTTGCTTTGTTGAATTTGCGGTTGCATCGTCGTGTCAAGTTGCTGGTCTTAGCGTCTAGTCTTTTAGAGTTACGAGTTCTGTTCACAGGTTGTCACGTCGCTGCTGCCATAGACCACACCACATATTCACCGCCAACCCGAATCCATATACGACACCACATATCCGCCGCCATCACGCCCATCCGAGTCCACCTGCAACATATATCCGCCACCAGTCCGAGTTCCACCAGATTCATCTCCGCCACCAATCCGAGTTCCACCAGATTCATCTCCGCCACCAGTCCGAGTTCCACCAGATTCATCTCCGCCACCAGTCCTAGTCCGAGTCCAGTAATTGTTGCTTTGTTGTCGATTTCCAGATCACGCGATACTCCGAGTCGTGACAGAGAAGGACTCTCCAACTTCCGAGCCATCCGCAGAAGAAAAATAGTTCCAGTTTCAAAAAAAAACTAAGTCTGGAAAATTCTGGCTAGGCAGTTTTTAGACCATTTGTAGACTTTTTTGAAAAAAATTTGTTGCGGAGCAAAAAAAAAAAGAGGAAAAAAAGTGCAAAAAAAAGGAAAAAAAAGAGGGAAAAAAATCGGAGTGTGCTCCTCCATTGTTCACGTGCCGCGCCGTGATTTTGTTGGTGTCTCTAGCACAGTCTAGCCGAGGACCAGCACAGTACCGTCGTTAAGCGTTTATTCAACTTTGCATCTCTGAATTGATTATTGCTCACCCTTTTTTGCTACCATATTATAAGCCTTCCCAGCTCCACATACATCTACGTCGTGCGTTGGACTCTCCCTGGTAATCGCTCTATCCAAGCTTTGAGAGTTTTGACTACAACGGTTGCCGATCACCTTTCTTCTTTGGTAAGAACTGGTAAGAATTTGAGATTTGCTTGACGGGTTTGTGATACACCACCACCACTTAGTACTCAGAGGATCATATTCTTCTCGTGTTTCTATTTGCTGCTAACCATGGTAGGATCACAAGTCGATGAGACTGATTGGGAGAACTCGACGAACAAACAACTACATGATAAATTTCAGCAAATGATGAGTGGACAGGTGCAAGATGTGGTAAACAGATTTGACGAGGCCATGGAGAAGATAGATGGCATTGAGAAGACGTTTGAAACAAAGCTTGATAGCAAGTTTGATGAATTGCTCGCTGCTTTTCCACAACCACCGCCGGCTGCACCTATCGCACCTCTGCAACGACAACAACTACGCCCTTCCGAATCAAGATGGACTAGCTCAGCGTGTTCCTATTGAGCCGTGACAAAATTCTGTGCCGCTGCTCTCGCTGTTGGTGCTTTTTTGGCTCCTCGCTGCTGCTGGTACCGAGGAGGATGATTATATGGGAGATTACGAGGATGAGGTTGATCAACATCGAACTACGTGCAACCACCAGCACCACAACCACCGGTCGCCCACATGTAAATAATGGCAATGTTAGGGCTCCCCTCAGTACGAGATCATGACCATCTCCTAAACTGAAATTGAATATTCCACCATTTGAGGGTAGATATGTTCCCGATATATATCTTACTTGGGAGTTAGAAACCGAACAACGATTTACATGTTTACAATATCCCGAGGAGAGACGTGTTCCTCGCTGCTGTTTGTGCTTTCACTAGCTTTGCATGTGTTTGGTGGTCTCAACATTGTAGATTATATCCTGTTCCAGCTACTTGGGCTGCTTTGAAAACTGCTATGCGTACTCGTTGGGTTCCACCATATTATCAACGTGAATTACTTCAAAAATTGCAGCGCTTAAGAAAAAATTCTGTAGAAGAATATTATCGTGGAATTACAAACTGGTTTGATTAGATGTGGTATTGTTGAGGAGAATGAAGCTATGCTTGCACGCTTTACGGGTGGATTAAATAGAGATATTCAGACCATTCTAGACTATAAGGATTATAATAATATCACTCGCTTATTCCATCTTGCTTGTAAAGCTGAACGTGAAGTGCGGGATCGATGCATTGGCGCCGCACTAACTTTTCTCGCAGGTCGACCTTCATCATGGACACCACGTGCATCATCTACTTCCACCGCACCATCACCTCCTTCGGTGCCACCTCCAACCGTGATACAAGAAAGCAGCACAACCACCACTATCTCGCCAAGAGCACACCGCCGGGCCTGCACAGAGCTCTTCTTCTTCCATGGCGTCAACAGGGCACACAAGTGATATTATTTGTCGTCGTTGTAAGGGAAGAGGACATTTTATGAGAGAATGCAAATCTCAGCTGTGATGATTGCTACCGAGGATGGTGGGTATGAGTCCGCTAGTGACTATGATGAGGAGACTTTGGCTCTTATTACACATGAGGAACACGGTGGAGATGATTCTGATCATGAGACACAATACATGTGATGTAGGGTGGAACCCTAATTCATCGATCTTTCACGTTTGGAGGGGATCCTACGGGGCAAACACGAAGAACACGCGGAAGCACAAGGGGAAACACGGGAAAACGAGAGAATCACTCAACCAACAAGGAATCGATCACACAAGTGCTAGATCAACATACACATAAGAGATCCACAAGATACATGGTCAACAAAGGTAAGGATACAACGGAACCGTTCATCTCCAAGAGGAGGCCTTGAATCCACGCAGGGATCTTCCCATAAAGGGGTCTTGTATCCGAGAGGATCTTCTCCGAAGAGGCCGCGGTCTCTCACGAGGAGGAGATCCGATAGATGAGCGTAGCTCTATCTCTAACATGAGCGAAACCAACGCTAACCCTCAAAGTGGGGAGGAGGAGGTCTATTTATAGTGCTAAGCCACGAAGGGGTAAGTGAGGGGCGAAGGGGTACACGGGCCTCGGCCCAAGTCGCGACACAAAGGGTCCGGATGATCCGATGGCGGCCCGATGATCCGGTGTCGGGGTCCGGTGATCCGGCGACCGTCCGGATGATCCGGCTTCGTCGAGGGGCTTCTGTAGTCTTCGGCGCCGATGCCCGGATGATCCGGGGGAGGGTTCGGATGATCCGGCTGGACCCGGATGATCCGGCTAGGTGTCCGGATGATCCGGGCAACTCCAGTCTTCTTCTTCTCCTTTCTTCCGCCTTCTTCCATGCTTGGCCTTGGTCCTGGATCCTCCTTGGTCATCTTGGTTGTACCGAGTGCATACAAGGTCCACGCATGAGGTAGTAGCCATGTCTCATATGCGGAAAGCGACGGTTCAAGAGGAGTGAATTCACCTTGTGTCCGATGGCGCATAGTCGAGGTCTCATCTTATGTATCCTTGGGGCTTGGAGAGTAGTCGGAGTGTACATGGGGATGAACGTGGGATGCTCCGCATCATATCCCCCCCTTGGGAAAGATCCGACCTCGGATCTTGATCCTCATCACCATGGAAACGGGTGTCATGGACGGACTTGTAGCGGGACGTAGGGGAAGGCATTGCACACTCCAAGTACTCCAAGGTGTCTCCGGTATGTGGTACATGCAAAATGATCAAACACAAAGTACACTTGGAAATACAATGGTTAGCGCACACAAAGTGTCCATCAATTAAGCAAGAGTCCGTGCGAATGGATAGTGCATGACAAAGTGCATGAAGCTTATCAAGATGATATAGAATGATATGCAAAGCATTCATGTGATAATTAGCATGGTGCACAAAGCGACAAATTCTACCATTGTGCAAAATGATGTCATAGAAGGACGGTTCATCAATAGCATGAATATGGCAATGGATGCTCAATATGTGGAAGCTATCATACAATTGATGGTGGACAATATGATCATGATGTATGAATATGCCATCAAGGAAGATCACAACAAATTTGCTAAGGAAGTGAACAAGCTCATATATCATGGATGACATGGAGATAGATGCAACAAGGCAATCATAATGTGAGTCAATCCATGCATAGGGTGCAAACTTATGGTGACTATGATATGTCCATCGAGCATGACATCTATGAGCACAATCAACAAGTATGGAGGTGTTGGTGTACCAAAGCTCGATGTCGAGGCATGAATGGAATTTCAAGTTGCATCCAATAAGTGCGAAGCGCCCTCAATGTGAAGGTCCATGTAGTTAATCTCCAATGTCGCCCTCCGCTCACGACATTTATCATGTAGACAACAAGAAGGAAACAACAATGAAAGAGTGACCCATCCAATATGCGTACTTGAGGATGGCTCAAAGTGAAGGAGTTCACCTTATGAATGTTCCCGAAGATGTTGGAGTTGCACATCATGTATGCCTTCACATAACCAAGTTGTCGCATAACGGCATCGCCTTGTGAAACCTCCAAAATGAAAGAACATGACAAACACTGAAAAACAAATGAGGTTAGCGGAAATGCAAAACCTATCATTCGAGTGGTAAGATACCCAACAAGTGTATGCATCATGCTCATCATAAGAAAGTACAAGGGAGCGTGTCATAGTTTGGAGGCATATGATGTAAGAACAACCAAGTGCAATAGGCTCCATCAAACAAGCATGCATCACAAGTAATGAGTCAAAGTCTCTATGATCAATAAGCATAGCATGGTTGCACTCAATACAAGCGGATATGAAAGAGGCAACTAATGGACACAAGAGACAATGATCAAGATATATCATGTGAGAGGCATCAACATCTATGTCATCAACCCAAGAAAGCAAGTAATAGTGGAACATGGGTGATGCAACATAGCAAGCAATCATAGCAACTGTTAAGCAAGCTAGTAGTGCAAAGATGCAACGTATTAGAAGGGATCATGGCGAGCATGTCATTGGTGCAAATAGTGTGCATGAATAATTCACATGACATAGCACAAGCATGAAAGCAAGATGTGAGGAAAATAGCATGAATGTATTGGCGAGAGGCCATATGTGAATAGCAATGGGTCATCATGACTCTCCCAACACAACAAGCATCAATAGTATGGGGCACATGATAAACATGGCAATAGCAACAAGGATCTCCACCAAGCATGCAAGTACACAATGGGATATCATAATGGTTCATCATGGGTAAATGCAAGCAAGGGTCACAATTGCATGGCAAAGGCATAGAAGCAAGCATAGCATGCAAAGTGAACACGGTAAAATGAGCATAAGGTGACAAGTGGTAAATGGCCCATAGCCGTGTGAGAGCCAAGTAGAGGAGTTGCGCGTAGTCCTTGCGCGAAGGGGACGGTGGTGAGGATAGTCCACGGGATCCCAAGTCATCATTGCTCTCAAGAGCTCGTTTCGTCAACTCTTTGGATTGAGAGGTCGACGAGTATACATGGGTACCTGCACAAAACAAAGGCAAAGGGAAAATTGTGTGTGCGTGGTAGATGTACACATCATCCATCATGATGCGCACGTGCGTGTGTTTGTTAGCACCAAATATCCAACGCTTAAATAAATGAGATGCGTGATATAGAAACATGTCATCCATCATGAGAGGTTTGTTATGATGTATCGCATAATGGAGACTCAAATTGTGTAATGCATCATGAGAAATATCTAGAGCATTGTTATTCATGTTATGCATATGGTGCAAGCAATTATGGGAATCATGCAAAGTATGGAATGCATCAAGATCTCCTAATATGTATGAGGAAACTATGGGGGTCTCCTCATGAGCAAGAGTAGTAACATGTGGAGAATATTGACAACATCCAAAACAATGCATATTTGGAACATTGTGATCATGGCATGACATATTGGATGAATTATGCAAATCATGTAAAGGAAGCATGGCAATATCATCACATGAAAAACAAAAGCCAATGACCATCATCTCGCCATTTATGCCATAAGTGCAAATGGGATTGATTTTAATGGGGCATGCATAGTTACTATGTTGAGATTGAAATGAGGCAATATGGGAGATCTCACTCATAGCATATGACAAGTTCAATGGATTGTCAAACGTGAAGTGACCAATAGAATTTTCACATGATATCCAATGAACCATAGCTCACAACTAGGCAACTCAACATGCTCATCATCATATTCATCATAAATAGTTAAGTCAAGGCATGAAGGAGTTTCACTAGCATGAAGCATGGTAATAGGTGGGTCAACACATGGGAGCAATCAATGTCAAGAGAGTCCACTAGTGGGACAAGAGAAGCACCATCACCTATGTTACCTTTGGAGCGTCGCTCATGTGTTGTAGGTGAGGTGTTGAAGATCGTCTCGTTGTCATCTTCATCTTGATGGAACCATGTGGGGGGTGCATCATCGTCCATCATGGCCATCGTCGTCTCCATAGGAGGTATGGACTCATCAATGGTATGATGAGGACATCAATACCATTGTTACACCCACAGCCCCGCGCCGCTATACATACCGGACCAATTACTAGAGCTCACAAGACGCCAACTAAATTACTGTGTACTTTCGCTTCTTGGTAATGATTCTAATGTTCATGAGAATATGATGTGCTTAAATTGGATACATTTGTTTTGCTTACAAATGAAGGGCCTAGCTTGGAGAAGGATGAACATTGGAGCAAGAACACACATGGAGTTGATGGCATGCGCAAGGAGATCAAGAACGGAGTTACAAGTGATGATTTCAGGACTTTGAAGCCACCATAAGGAGTGCATGAAGCCTTGGACGAAATATACAAGATGCCACTTCATAATATTCGTCCATAGGCTATTCTAGGTGTCATCATCACCTTATTATTGGGCCAGCCCATGTAATTTCGAAATACATTAGTATAGGCTATTTTAGAGTCCGTATGTGTGGGAAACAAGAGATAGGGTTAGTTTCGACCCCTCCACCAAGGGCCACGAAATTCACCCCTCTTCCTCCATATATACAGCCCTTAGGGCACCGCTTAGACTTGGGTTTTGTTTAGATCAAAAGTTCGCCATAGCTGCAACTTCGCAGCATTTCGCTTGTGTTCAACGACTGCATAAAGGCGCCACGTAACCCCACCTTGATCAATAAAGCTTTCATCTTATATTCGCAATATCCAGATTGCAATCTCAGTTTCTTGCTTGTTCTTCGCTTGCTCGCAGGAAATAGACCCTCGTGGTCGTTGATCGTGTTCGGCGTGGTCAATAACCTCTCGGAGTTGGTTTAGCGATTGCTAAGGCGCGACGCCCTCGCACGTCAGAGTCGGATCGCCAAAGTCGATTTCCACCAAAGCGAAATCCACCATCTCATCGAAAGACGGGACACCTTTGCCTCTATCAAGTGGTATCGATTTCCGTGTTGCTCGGTGAGATTTTACAGCTTTTTCGTAGTTTAGATCGAGTCTGTTCTTCATTCCTACAGTCCACGAAAAGCCAAAAAAATTAGGTTAGGTCATCATATCCAACCAATCGAGCCTTTGCATAATCTTTTTCAGATTTGCGTTGTTGAGTTTATGGTTGCATCGCCGTGTCGAGTTGCTGGTCTTAGAGTCTAGTCTTTAGAGTTTCGAAGTTCGGTCATAAGTTGTCACGCCGCCGCACCATCATCATCGCCTCGCCATCTACCACCACCGCTTATCCGCCACCGCTCAATCCGTGATCCATATACCACCACCGCCATATACCACCACCGCCGCCATATACCACCACCATATATCCACCACCAATCCGAAGTTCCTTGCGATTCGATTTGTTTTCGATCCATCTAATTTCCGACTCGTGTTTCTTGTCCGAGTAGGTTTCGATTCCAGCAATCTTTTGTCATCCGTAGAAGAGGTTGGTTTTCAAAAAAAAAAAAATTTTCCAAAAACGCACGGATAAAAAAAATTTCGCTATCCTATTTTTAGGTGTTTCTAAGCGATTGAGCCATCCCGTTATAGAAAAATTTTTTGACCTGCTTCAGCTTTTGGGTCCGCAAAAAAAAAAAAATTTTGGTCGAAAAATTTCGTGCCCATCCTGTCGGTTTGACCGGAAGAGTTTTGAGACACTCGCCATTATAGTGATTTTTCGCAAAAAAAAAAAAAAGAGCAGCGCAAAAAAAAAAAAAGCGCAAAAAAAAAAAGAGCGAAAAAAATTCAGAGTGTGCTTTTCCTTTGTTTACGCAGCAATACCGTGATTTTGTTAGTGTTCTAGGCTCGCCTCTAGCACGGTCTAGCCTAGGACCAAAGACAAGACTGCTCGCTGAGCGCTTATTCAACTTTGCATCTCTCGATTTGATTATTGTCAACCTTTTGCTACCATATTATAAGCCTTCCCAGCTCCACATACATCTACGCTGTATGCTTGATTCTCCCCGTAATCGCTATAGCCAAGCTTTGAGAGTTTTGACTACAACGGTTGCCGATCACCACCGCTTTGGGTAAGAACTGTAAGAATTTGAGATTTGCTTCACGGATTTGTGACCGCCCACCACACCACCACCACCACTTCCTAGTAGTCTGAGGATCATATTCTTGTGTGTTTCTATTGCTGCTAACCATGGCAGGAACACAGCCGATGAGACTGATTGGGAGAACCCGACAAACAAACAGCTACATGATAAGTTTCAAAGAAATGATGATTGGACAAAAAGATGTGGTAAACAGATTTGACGAGGCCATGGAGAAGATAGATGGCATTGAGAAGACGTTTGAAACAAAGCTTGATAGCAAGTTTGATGAATTGCTCGCTGCTTTTCCACAACCACCGCCGCTGCACCTATCGCACCTCTCAAGAACGACAACAACTACGCCCTTCCGAATCAGATGGACGAGCTCAGCGTGTTCCTATTGAGCCAGACAAAATTCTCGGTGCCGCTGCATCGCTGTTGGTGCTTCTTTGGCTCTGCATCACTGCTGCGCTGGTACCGACGAGGATGATTATGTGGAAGATTACGAGGATGAGGTTGATCCACATCGTAACTACGCGCAACCACCAAAGACCACAACCACCAGGTCGCCCACATGCAAATAATGGCAATGTTAGGCTCCCCCTCAGTACGCCGATCATGACCATCTCCCTAAACTGAAATTGAATATTCCACCATTTGAGGGTAGATATGTTCCTCGATATATATCTTACTTGGGAGTTAGAAACCTGAACAACGATTTACATGTTTACAATATCCCGAGGAGAGACGTGTTCCTCGCTTGCTTGTGCTTTCACTAGCTTTGCATGTGTTTGGTGGTCCTAACATTGTAGATTATATCCTGTTCCAGCTACTTGGGCTGCTTTGAAAACTGCTATGCGTACTCTGGGTTCCACCATATTATCAACGTGAATTACTTCAAAATTGCAGCGCTTAAGACAAGGAAAAATTCAGAGAAGAATATTATCGAATTGCAAACCGCTTGATTAGATGTGGTATTGTTGAGGAGAATGAAGCTATGCTTGCACGCTTTTCGGGTGGATTAAATAGAGAGATTCGCACCATTCTAGACTATAAGGATTATAATAATATCACTGCTTATTCCATCTTGCTTGTAAAGCTGAACGTGAAGTGCAGGATCGACGTGCATTGGCGCGCACTAACTTTTTTAATAAGACTTTTGAGCTTGAATGTGATGCTAGTGGAATTGGATTAGAGGTGTGTTATTACAAGATGGCAAACCTGTTGCATACTTTTCTGAAAAATTGAGTGGGCCTAGTCTGAATTATTCTACTTATGATAAAGAATTATATGCTCTTGTTCGGACTTTAGAAACATGGCAACATTATTTATGGCCCAAAGAATTTGTTATACATTCCGATCATGAATCTTTGAAACATATTAAAAGTCAAGCTAAACTGAATCGTAGACATGCTAAATGGGTTGAATTCATTGAGACTTTCCCTTATGTCATTAAACACAAGAAGGGTAAAGAAAATGTTATTGCCGATGCATTGTCTCGTCAGCTATACTATGCTTTCACAACTTGACTTCAAAATATTTGGTTTGGAGACCATCAAAGATCAATATGTGCATGATGCTGATTTTAAAGATGTATTGCAGAATTGTAAAGAAGGTAGAACATGGAACAAGTTTGTCGTTAATGATGGATTTCTGTTTCGCTCTAACAAGCTATGCATTCCAGCTAGCTCCGCTCGCTCTTTTGTTGTTGCAGGAGGCGATGGAGGAGGACTAATGGGACACTTGGCGTGAAGAAGACTGAGGATATACTAGCTACACATTTCTTTTTGCCAAAGATGAGACGGGATGTTGAGCGCTTTGTTGCTCGTCTGCACTACATGTCAAAAAGCTAAGTCACGACTCAATCCTCATGGTTTATATATGCTTTGCCTCGCACTTCTAGTGTTCCTTGGGAGGATATATCTATGGACTTTGTTTTAGGTTTACCGAACAAAGAAGGGAGGGATAGCATATTTGTTGTCGGGATAGATTCTCTAAAATGGCACACTTTATACCATGTCATAAAAGCGATGATGTCAGTTAATGTTGCTGATTTGTTCTTTCGTGAAATTATTCGCTTGCATGGTGTGCCAAATACTATTGTTTCAGATCGTGATACTAAATTTCTTAGCCACTTTCTTGGAGATGTTTATGGGCTGTTGGGGACTAAACTACTTTTAAGTACTACTTGTCACCCCCAAACCGATGGACAAACCAAGTAGTCAATAGAACATTGTCTACTATGCTTAGGGCTGTTTTGAAGAATAATAAGAAAATGGGAAGAATGCTTGCCTCATATTGAATTTGCTTATAATCGCTCATTGCATTCTACTACTAAGATGTGCCCTTTGAAATTGTGTATGGTTTCTCACCTCGCGGCACCTATTGATTTATTGCCTCTTCCATCTTCGGAGAAGGTTAATTTTGATGCTAAAGAACGTGCGAATTGATTTTAAAAATGCATGAGTTAACTAAGGAAAACATTGAGCGTATGAATGCTAAATATAAACTTGCTGGAGATAAGGGTAGAAAACATGTTGTGTTTGCACCGAGATCTTGTTTGGTTACATTTGCGTAGGGATAGATTTCCGGCCTGCGCAAATCAAAGCTAATGCCACGTGGTCGCTGGTCCCTTTAAGGTGTTGGAGAAAGTAAATGATAATGCATATAAACTTGAGCTGCCGCAGATTTTGGGGTTAGTCCCACTTTTAACATTGCAGATTTGAAGCCATATTTGGTGAGGAAGATGAACTTCCGTCGAGGACCACTTCATTTCAAGAAGGGAGGAACATCAATACCATTGTTACACCCACAGCCTCGCTGCTATACATACCGACCATTACTAGAGCTCACAAGACGCCAACTAAATTACTGTGTACTTTCGCTTTCTTGGTAATGATTCTAATGTTCATGAGAATATGATGTCGCTTAAATTGGATACATTTGTTTTGCTTACAAATGAAGGGCCTAGCTTGGAGAAGGATGAACATTGGAGCAAGAACACACATGGAGTTGATGGCATGCGTAAGGAGATCAAGAACGGAGTTACAAGTGATGATTTCAGGACTTTGAAGCCACCATAAGGAGTGCATGAAGCCTTGGACGAAATATACAAGATGCCACTTCATAATATTCGCCCATAGGCTATTCTAGGTGCTGCGTCACCTTATTATTGGGCCAGCCCATGTAATTTCGAAATACATTAGTATAGGCTATTTTAGAGTCCGATATGTGTGGGAAACAAGAGATAGGGTTAGTTTCGACCCTCCACCAAGGGCCACGAAATTCACCCCTCTTCCTCCATATATACAGCCCTTAGGGCAATTGCTTAGACTTGGGTTTTGTTTAGATCAAAAGTTCGCCATAGCTGCAACTTCGCAGATTTCGCTTGTGTTCAACGACTGCACAAGGCGCCACAGTAACCCCACCTTGATCAATAAAGCTTTCATCTTATATTCGCAATATCCAGATTGCAATCTCGTTTCTTGCTTGTTCTTCTCTTTGCTCGCAGGAAATAGACCGTGGTCAAGCTGATCGTGTTCAAGGGGTCAATAACCTCTTGAGTTGGTTTAGCGATTGCTATATGTCATGACATCTCGCACGCTCGTAGTCGGATCGCCAAAGTTTCCACTTCCACCAAAGCGAAATCCACCATCTCATCAAAGACGGGACACCTTTGCTCTATCATGGTAGGCGGTCGCCATGTAGGAGACCTAGCACCAAAGAAGAAACACACTAGGAGGGAGGTTAAGTCGCAGAAATCATAGGCCTCTTACATGCCGTGTCAACTACCTCACTCACCATGTGGTGGCTCACCACTCCTCAAAGATGCTCACCATATGGTTGGTGGGGTCACTCAAGTGGCGCCAACCCACATAGGATGTGTGGTAGCTCCTCATGTGTGGGGCTAGTGGTGGTCACACTCATCCTCTCAAAGGAAATGCTCTCAATGTCACATATGGTGGAGTCACTCATGTCTCTCATGTGGTGGGTGGTCTCCTCACATGGCACTTTGGGGCATCTCGACATAACGGGGTGTCTTAGGGAGGGATGTGCAAATGTCTCCATGCTCAACCCCGATCGTCAGCCTTTGGTTGAAGGGATAGTCCCATGCTCAACCTTCTTGTCACCGCCTTGCGTGGGGAGACCCATATGATGTGGCACCTCATAGCTCGCCTCCATGACCGAAGGGAATGTCCCATGCTCGCCATCGCCCTTGAGGGGCTTCCAAAGATGGAAGTAGTCACCTCACTGTGATGTAATCGCCTTTGGACTTGATGAAGTCGAGTGTTGAAGACCGTGGGAAGTAGGCAAAGATGTCGTGACGTCCAAAGGCTTAAGATGTTCTTTGATAGCACTTGGCTTAAAATGCCAAAGTGGTTGGTGTAGCCAGAAGGCCGCCTTGGTGGTGGCCATTCCCGCCGGCTCTTCTTTTGTGCTCTTTTGAGGCTTTGACTTGGCGTGGTTGGGACTTGTGCATTTTGCGCTATGGAGCATCTTCATGATGATCGATAAAGGTACGCTGCAGCTTGAGCTCAGAGGAGTTGGTCGCCGCCATGGCACATGTTGCTTGGAGGTGACTTGCCCGTCATGGCGTGCGATGATTATGAACGTGATGGTGATCGCCATGTAGATGTGATTTACTCCATTTTGCACTTGCATCTTTTCGCTAAATCTCAAGATTTGTGCTCGACCGTCGTCGCCTTTGAGGATGATGAAGGGAAGAAGACTTGATCAAGGCTCGCATCTCCTCCATCCTGCATCTTTGCTCCTCCTTTTGTGCGGCAAGCTTGTTGTCGATGTAGTCCCTTTCCTTGCTTTCGAGTGATCGAATTTATGGAGATGTTCTCGATGCGTCATCGCAATCTTGATTGTGCGCCTTTGCTTTTGTCGCTAGAGATCGAAGATAGACGCTTTGGAGATGTAGTTGTTCACGCTGCCGCTAAGATCATGCTGTAGACCGGAGAGGGAATGCCTTGCCTATCCATCACAAGACTCGAGCAAATATGAGTGGGAGAGAGAAGAACGTGATACTAATGTGCCTTTGACCAAAGTTGAAGATGAATCAAGTTCACTCAAATGTGGACAATGAAATAGCACTATTGGCACCGCATCCTTAATGATTCTCACACCTACACAAGTAAAGCTTATAGTGGAGTCAAGAGGATGGTGGCACAAAAATTTAATGCAAAATGTTAGCAAGAGTCAATAATGTGTTGAAAAGATTCACAAATTCGCAAGCGTAAACAAATGGACCATTAGCAAGTAATGAAAGGTACACTAAAACACACACACGGATAGATAAATGGGGTCAGTGCAACCAAGGAATGAGCTCAAAATGGAATCCAACCAAAACGCTTCGTGTTGCACAACTCAAGAGACGCTTGTAACGATTGCTCAATAGGCGGATACATTACACTTGTGCACAACCTATAATGATGCAATATGGATATTCTTTCTATCCCAAGTATGCTATGTATGTATGGTTCTTTGAGTTTCTTCTCAAGCATGACATCATATGATGTAGATTTGACAATCTTATGCAATGCGGTATGATGCTATGGCACTTGTTCATGAGCTCTTTGTTTCTTTTTGCTTAAAAGCTTTTTTATTATTTTATGGCCACTTTTGTAATAATGCACAAACTAAGATAGTTATTGTGTATATGCGGAATCCATATTGTGACACAATGTATGATATGATACCAATATGATATGGTATGTATGCAATGGAACATGGATCACTAATGTGCACAAGTAACGCTGGCCGCAATACTCAAATGGCTAGTCTCGATAGGTAAGTGACGCGAATGGGCTAGGGGTTAACAATGCAATTGTAAGGGAATGTACAAAGGTGTCGCCGAGGTTACCGCCTCATGGCGATGATGAGTGGCGTGTTCTGGTAGATACTAAGATGATGGAGACTCTGCCTCAAATAGAGTCAAACACCTTAGGAAATCTGAAAAATCGCAAAACTTAAAATCTCAAATGACAAATGTCAAAATGGTGGCAGCTTTAAAGTGGTGGAAAGTGTTGCACTAGGCAATGCGGACCTAATGATGGGTTATATTGATTTAGTCGTGGAGTTGGTTGTCGTCTCCTGCAGCCGGAAACACCTTAGGAGACATGCTTCACAACCCGGAAAAGCTCAAACAACAATTAGCTAAGTTGAAGGTTGGCTCAAGTGTATGGTGGGAAGGTTATGTGGAAGTGGTGGTGGTGGTGGTTGATGAAGAAGCAAATCATTCCCTAACTAGTCAAACACCTTAGGAGACCTGTCACTACTCAAACAACCTCAAATTTCCGTGGGGAACAAAATGTTAGGTTAGCGGTTAAGGGTCGTGGTGGTAATGCGATGATATGGTGGAGGGCCCAGGCAAAGGTGCCAAAATTCGAAAAAGTTGATGCAGTCAAATGGTAAAGGGTGGTATTTTGTGGGATAGGGGATGTCAATAGCTTCAAAACGAAGCTAAAGAACGTCAAAATCGGAGTTCGATGAATTAGCAGGACAAAAACAAAAAATCAGTCAAGTCGGCTTTCGTGGTAAAACTGGATGATCCCGAGGATCGTCCGATGACTGGCTCTATCTCGATGATCCGGAGGAACCGGATGATCCGGCCCGTCAGCCTACTACCGGGTGCGTGAATTATTCTGACGTCTGGGGCCCAGCTGATCCGGGCTTGGTCCCGAAATGGTCCCAAAAAGGGGTCCCGATGATCCGGGAAGCAACCCGGAGCCCATGTTTTTGGGTGGAATGGATATTTTCCCAACGAGGATTTCCGTTGGTAGGGGTTAAAGGGGGCGATCCCCCGAAATCCGGGAAAATCCCTACAAACCCTACTTTTTATTTTGGTTTTTTGGATTTCCAAGAACACCTCAATAGAAAAAGAGGGAGGGCCCAAAAGGTCCCTGGCCGCCATAGTGAGGTCCCTAATTTATGATCTTTCAGCTTTGAGGGATTAGGGGAAAGGAACATGGGGGAAAGGGAAAACGGGAATCCTCCCAAGGAATCAACAATGGTCCAACCAAAGATCCCGATTGGTAAAAAGGTTTAAGGTTACAAAACCGTTTTGAGGAGGTTGAATCCAGCAAAATTTCCCAAAAGGGCATAAGTTTCCCAAAGGGTTTAAGGAAGTCCTAATTGGCTGCCATCCTTAAATGGAGGAAACCAACCAACCCCCTAGGAGGAGGATTTATGGAGAAGGCTACCGAGGAAGGCCTCCCTGCCAACCCCCATGTACCCAACCCCTTCCCGACCCCTACCCTTCCTCCAAGCCCCAAGAGGGGACCAATAAATTTTTTGATTTTTGCCCAACTTTTTTAAAACCAAATACCGCCATTGGGAAACACCAAAGGGTGAATTCACCTTTCCCCTTCGAACCCTTTACCTCAGATATGGGAGACATTTAACAGCCCATTTCCATGGCAAGGGACCTTGAATTTACACTGTGTTTACAACCGGAGAAATGGGAAACCAAATTGGAAGGAAATTCCCCAAAAGGGACCCAAGGCAAGCATGGAGAAGGAGAAGAAAGGAAGAAGAAAAGAAAGGACGGAGCCGTTGGGTTGAAATTTCCTGGATCGGGAACGGTTTCCGGGATCACCGTCCCGGATTAATCCGGCCCCAAGCTTCCGGGGGGACATTTCCTCGGACCGGACCCGTCCTTTGGTAAATCCGGGCCCATTGGGAAAAAGACAACAAAGGTTTCGCGAAGACGGATCATCCGGACCCACACCGGATCATCCAGGACCTCGTCCCGATTATCCGCCTTTTGCCTAACTTTGGGGCCGAGGTCGGTACCCTTCGCCTCACTTACCCCTTCGGGCTTAGACTATAAAAGACCTCCTCCTCCCACTTTGAGGGTTACGTCGCTTAGCTCATGTTAGAGATAGAGATTGATCTATCGGATCCTCCTCGGAGAGACCGGGCCTTTTTCGGAGAAGATCCTCTCGGATGCAAGACCCCTTTACGGGAAGATCCCCTCGGATTCAAGACCTCCTTGGAGATGAACGGTTCCTTTTGTATCCTTACCCTAGTTGACTATGTAATTTGTGGATCCCATTTGTATGTTGATCAGCACTTGGTGATCGATTCCTTGTTGGTTGAGTGATTCTTCGCTTTCCCTGCCTTCGTTTTCCCGGGTTTCTTCGGTTCCCTCCGAGGATCCCTCCAAACGTGAAAGATCGAAATTAGGGTTCCACCCCACATCATATGGTATCATGAGCCACGTTGATCACGCTTTTGGAGCCCCCCAATTTCCTTTTTTCTAGCTTGATTTAGGATTTCTTCCTAAATCCAAAAATCCCCACCAAAAAATAGCCCCCAAATTTTTTTGTGATTTGTTGGTTTGATGATGTTTTGTTGATTTTGATCCATGGATTTGCTTGGTTTCGGGATCTAGCTTCCCAAGTTTCCCACCTTCCATCCACGAAATCCATCAAATTTTGCCCCTAAAATCATCCATTTTCCCAAAATTTTCCCGGAGCAAACCCGAGCGGATTGATTTGGCCGATCATCCGGACCTTTCCCGATCAGTTGGACGCCGGACGCCCCGGATAAATCCGACACCCTAAAAAAGAACCTGCCGACGAACCCGGATCATCCAGATTTCCTCCGGATCATCCGGACCTACTTCCCGGATCATCATCCGGTTAACCCCGACATCGACTCGACAGATTTTTGTTTCGCCATAACTAATTCATCCAACCCGATTTTGACGTTCTTAGCCTGTTTTGAAGCTTTTGACATCCCACATCCCAAAAAAATACCACCAACATCATTTGACTCCATCATATTTTCTGAAATTTGGCAAGTTTTCCTAGGCCCTCCACCATATCATCCGGATTACCACCAACCACTTCCGCAACCTAACCCATTTTGTTCCCCATACCATTAGTGGTTGTTTGAGTTGTGATTTGAGTCTCCTAAGGTGTTTAGGCTACTTAGGGACAATTGCTTTTCATCAACAATCACCACCACTTCCACATAACCTTCCTACCATACACTTCGGACAACCCAACTTAACCCAATTGTTGTTTGAGCTTGTTCGAAAGGTGGTTTAGTTTCCTAAGGTGTTTGCCACTTAGGGACGGCAATTCAACCCGAAACGTAGTATCCATCATTCCATCCGCATTGCCTAGTGCAAACCACCACCGCTTCCGCTACCACCATTTGACATTTGCCTTTGGATTTTGAGTTTTTTTTCCGCTTCCTAAGGTGTTTCGCCACTTAGGGACGAAGTTCCATCATCTTGGTATCTACACCAAGAACACCGCCACTCATCATCGCAAAGGACGGTAACCTCGACGACACCATTGTATATACCCTTGCAATTGCATTGTTAACCCCTAGCCCATTTTTTGCATCACTTACCCATCGAGACTAGCCATTTGAGTATTGCCGCAACGCATTTGTGCACATTAGTGATCCACCATTCCATTGCATACATACCATATCATATTGGTATCATATCATACATTTGTCACAATATTTCCCGGATATACACAATTGCTATCTTGGTTTGTGCATTGTACAAAAGTCCATAGAGAGAAAAAAAATAAAGCTTTTAACAAAGAGAGTGAGCAAAGAAGCTTGTAAGCAAGTGCCATAGCCCATACCCCATTGCACAAAAGATTGTCAAATCTACATCATATGATATCATGATTGAGAGAAACACCGAACCATACATACATAGCATACTTGGGATAGAAAGAATATCCATTTTGCATCTTATAGGTTGTGCACAAGTGTCGATCCGCCTATTGAGCAATCGAAGCTCTCTTGCAGTTGCAACACGAAGCGCTTTGGTGGATTCCACATTTTGAGCTCATTCCTTGGTTGCACGACCCCATTTATCTATCCGTGTGTGTTTCCGTACCTCTCATTGCTATTGGCCTACTTGTTTCGCTTGTGAATTTGTGAATCTCTTTCAACATTATTGACTCTTGCTAACATTTTGCATTAAATTTTATGCCACTATCCTCACCGAGCTCCACTATAAGCCTTACTTGTGTAGGTGTGAGAACCGACAAGGATTGGTACCAATAGTGCTATTTCATTGCCCACATTTGAGTGAACTTGATTCATCTTCAACTTTGGTCAAAGGTACATTGGTATACGCTTCTTCTTTCTCCCACTCATATTGCTTCGAGTCTTGTGATGGATAGGCAAGGCATTCTCTCCGGTCTACTTTACAACAACGACGCGTGAACAACTACATCTCCAAAGCGCCTATCTTCGATCTACAACGACAAATACAAGGCGACAATCAAGATTGCAGAGCGACGAGAACATCTCCATCGACATTCTTCACTCAAGCAAGGAAATTGACTACATCGACAAGAAGCTTGCCGCACATAAAGAGGAGCAAGATGCAAGGATGGAGGAGATTAGAGCCTTGATCAAGTCTCTTCCCTTCAACATCCTCAAGACGATACGGTCAAGCACAAGTCTTCGGAGCGAAAAAGATGAAAGTGCAAATCGTCTCGCCCACATCTACATGGCGATCGCCATCACGCTCACGATCCACATCGCCATGAAGGCCAAGTCACCCAAGCAACATGTGCATGACGACGATGAACGACATCTACTACGAGCTCAAGCACGACAACGACATCATCATCATGAAGATGCTCCACAAGCGCAAATGCACAAGTCCCAACAAGACCTACTTCACGCCAAGTCCAAGCTTCAAGAGCACAAAAGAAGACCGCGAGACACCACCACCAAGACGGCACTACGGCTACACCAACCACTTTGGCATCTTCGCCAAGTGCTATCAAGGCATCTTCGCTTTTGATGTACGGCATCTTCGCCACTTCCCACTTAGCACGCCTACATCGACTTCATCAAGTCCAAGGCTATAACTACGAGTGAGGGCGACACTTCCATCTTCGGAAGCCCCTCAAGGAAGATGGCCGAGCATGGGAAACTCCTTCGTCATGGAGACGAGCTATGAGGTGCCACATCATATGGGCCTCCCACACCAAGACGGTGACAAGAAGGTCGAGCAAGGGCCATCCCTTCACCACGGGCGATAGAAGTTGAGCATGGAGACATTTGCACCTACATCCCTCCGACACTCACATATGTCGAGATGCCCAAGTGCCATGTGAGGAGAGCCACCACCACATGAGAGACATGAGTGACTCCACCATATGTGACATTGAGAGCATTTCCTTTGAGAGGATGAGTGTGACCACCACTAGCCCCACACATGAGAGCATGCCACACATCCTATGTGAGGTTGAGCGCCACTTGAGTGACTCCACCAACCATATGAGTGAGAGCATCTTTGAGGGAGTGAGTGAGCCACTACACTTAGTGAGTGAGGTAGTTGAGACGCATGTGAGGCCACCATGATTTCTAACACTTAACCTCTACTCCTAGTGTGTTTTCTTCCATGGTGCTAGCTCTCCCACATGACTACACCCCACCATTGATGAGTCCATACCTCCTATGGAGACGATTTATGGCCATGATGGACGATGATGCACCCCCACATGGTTCCATCAAGATGAAGATGACAACGAGACGATCTTCAACACCTCACCTACAACACATGAGCGACACTCCAGTAACATAGGTGATGGTGCTTTCTGTCCCACTAGTGGACGCCTTGACGATGATTGCTCCCATGATGTCAACCCACCTATTACCATGCTTCATGCTAGTGAAACCTTCAAGCCTTGACTTACCTATTTATGATGAATATGATGATGAGCATGTTGAGTTGCCTAGTTGTGATGATATGCTTCATAGGATATCATGTGAAAATTCTATTGGTCACTTCATGTTTGACAATCCATTGAACTTGTCATATGCTATGAGTGAGATCTCCCATATTGCCTCATTTCAATCTCAACATAGTAACTATGCATGCCCCATTAAAATCAATCCCATTTGCACTTATGGCATAGATGACGAGGTGATGGTCATTGGCTTTTGTTTTTCATGTGATGATATTGCCATGCTTCCTTTACATGATTTGCGCAATTCATCCAATATGTCATGCCATGATCACAATGTTCCAAATATGCATTGTTTAGGATGATGTCAATATTCTCCACATGTTACTACTCTTGCTCATGAGGAGACCCCCATAGTTTCCTCATACATATTAGGAGATCTTGATGCATTTCATACTTTGCATGATTCCCATGATAGCGCATAACCTTATGCATTCCATGAATAACAATGCTCTAGATATTTCTCATGATGCATTACACAATTTGAGTCTCCATTATGATATACATAATAACAAACCTCTCATGATGGATGACATGTTTCTATATCACGATCTCATTTATTTGAGCGCTGATATTTTGTGCTAACAAACACACACAGCAAGATCATGATGGATGATGTGTACATCTACCACGCATCACACATTTTCCCTTTGTCTTTGTTTTGTGTAGGTACTCACGATACTGCCAACCTCTCAATCCCAAGAGTTGACGTAAACGAGCTCTTGAGAGCAACGATGCTTTGGATCCCGTGGACTATCCTCACCACCGCCCCTTCGGCAAGGACTACGCCAAGAACTCCTCTACTTGGCTCTCACATGGCTATGGGCTATTTACCACTGTCACCTTATGCCCATACTATTGTGTTCACTTTGCATGTTATGCTTGTTCCTATGCCTTTGCCATGCAATTGTGACCCTTGCTTGCATCTACCCATGATTCACCAATATGATATCCCTATGTGTATTTGCATGCTTGGTGGAGATCCTTGTTGCTTATGCCATGTTTATCATGTGCCCCATGCTATTGATGCTTGTTGTGTTGGGAGAGTCATGATGCCCCATTGCTACTTACATATGGTCTCTCGCCAATACATTGATGCTATTTTACTCACATATTGCTTTCATGCTTGTGATATGTCATGTGCATTATTCATGCCCACTATTTGCACACATGACATGCTTGCCATGATTCCTCCTAGTATGTTGCATCTTGCACTACTAGCTTGCTTAACTTGATTGCTATGATTGCTTGCTATGTGGCATCACCCATGTTCCACTATTACTTGCTTTCTGGGTTGATGAATATATGCTCATGCCTCTCACAAGATTTGTCATGATCATTACCTCTTGTCTCCATTAGTTGCATCTCTCATATCACCTTGTATTGAGTGCCAACTTGCTATGCTTATTGATCTTGGAGACTTGGACACTTTACTTGTGATGCATGTTTGTTTGATTGAGCCTATTGCATTTGGTTGTTCTCGCATCATATGCCTCCATACTATGAAACGCCCTTGTACTTTCTTATGATGAGCATGATGTGTACACTTGTTGGGTATCTTACCACTAATGATAGGTTTTGCATTTCCGCAACCTCATTTGTTTTTCCGAGTGTTTGTCATGTTCTTTCATTTTGAGGTTTCACAAGGCGATGCCATATGCTACAACTTGGTTATGTGAAGGCATACATGATGTGCAACCCCAACATCTTCGGAACATTCATAAGGTGAACTCCTTCCCTTTGAGCCACCCTCAAGTATGCATATTGATGGGTCACTCTTTCATTGTTGTTTCCTTCTTGTTGTCTACATGATACATCTCGACCGGAGGAGCGACATTGAGATTGGCTACATGGACCTTCACATTGAGGAGGCCACTTATTGGATGCACCTTCGCAATTCCACTCATGCCTCGAC